>ARYC01019553.1:0-44227 GCA_000711775.1 Oxytricha trifallax
CTGGTACTGGCATCTTTTTGATGAAGGAATAGAGCAAGCTTCACAGAGAGAGAAAGTTGCAGACGAAGTATGAAGTTGGCAAGAGACTTTATTCAAATATTTAGCCGCCAGAGTCAATGAACATAGATGATGGAGCTGGCAGCAAGAGAAGAAACCTTGGAGGAGGGAAGCAAGAAGTAGAAGAAAAGAAAGAGAAGCCAGCTCTCACGAAAGAGTTTTAAATGTGATTTAAATATTCATTAACTTAACTCTAAAACTTATATATATATACATTTACTCTCCCTTCTTTAGCACACTTTATGCCAACTAATTATCAACTCTCGTAGCTGAACTTTTTATAAAATCGACTGTATCAATAGGTAGGTCATGCATCAGGTGGTATAGCAGCAGTTTTTTATAATGACGTTTTAGTATACCTCAGTAGAATTCAATTCCATTAAATTATGGACTGTAAGGTACGTTGAACACTGGCGTTATTCTAAGTTGTTCAAATCTCTTCCTTGTATCTTTTGTCTTATGAACTAAAAGATTATCAACAAACAGTATAATCTCTTATTCAGGGTACTTCTCTCTCAGCTGCTCTAAGAACTTAATATACTGCTCTGTCTTAATAGAGCGAGGATGAATAACATAAGTTTCTAAGCCAGCATCCTCGCTAATTCCTCCAAGAATTGCCATTGTTTATACCTTGACTTTCTAGTTATATACTTCTATATTACTTTGCCTCTTATACCAAGACTTCTAGATGAAAGTGTTGAAGGTAAACACAGCCTCGTCAGCATGAATAAACTTAATATTATTCTATTAGGCCCTCTGCATTTAATTATAAATATAATTTAAGTTATTGTTATTGTAAAATGGCAGAGTGAAATCAATTACTCTCTTGATACGATTTACACCTTTATAAAAGATAACGTTTCGTTTATAAATATTTGCAACAGATTATGCAGAGATCTTCAACTCAGGGAACTGGCGGTGAAACATAATAGCTCGTTAGTCGAGAGAGAAGTGAGCCCAATACTTCAAAGTTTTTTCATTAATAAGATAGTCAATATGCTTCTAAAGAAACTTTGACTTCCTCTTACGCTAAGAATTCAGCTAATGTTGCTTTAATTACACAGCTTTCAAGCAGTGAGAGCGAACAGTTGATGGACTACGCTTTAAGAGCATTGCAATAGACTTATAGTTCAGTACTGATTTGACTTATTCACTATACATATCACATACATAACGCAGTTTAAACACAAAATCTATATACTCTTCATCATAAATAGACCCCAAAAGCCTGCTATTTTTGGCTCGCATTTAATTAATAACCCCAACCCCTAACAAATTCCCTACAAATCTAAGCACTTATAAACCTCATTAAGGGGTTTTGGGGTTTTGAATGTTGGCAGGTTAATTCCTTAAGAATGAGTAAATGTAACCTAGTCTAACCATTCCCTCCTCTGCTTTGCTCTTAAGTTTCTTGTTTTCTCATGGTATTGGTATTGTTCTTTCCTCTTTGTCAAAGTTGATTTCGTGCTTTGAGCAATTGTAGCAAACTTAAAGATTTCCTTTTTCGCTATTTAGTTTGCCTTACATCTGCTCATATTCTCCGTAGTAAAATTATGTTCTTGTATTCATGTCCTGTTTTGCCAATTCTTTCCATTTTATGTCTTTATGTAAATCCAAAATTTATGGTCTGTTCCCACATAATGCACACATTCTTAATTATATACTCTTCTCTAATTATTTTCTGATCGCATTAACCTTTGATTTGTAAAATTTTATGCTATTGATATAGAATTCTAGTCTACTGTTCTAAATTTTGTACATTTTTTTTAATGAATTCTTTTGATAGTTGTTAATTGTCAATTCTCTTATTAATTATGTCATATGAAAGTCTATGAATTTCCTTGATAAACTTTAAATCATTTATTTCACCTTTTCTAATCAAATTTTTAGATTTTGCTAATTCATATGCTTCTTTTCTTTCTTTAGTCTTCATTAAGAATTATTTTTATACAAACTACCATTCCTTTTAATCTATTTATTTATCTTTTTATTTTCATATTTTTTAATAAATATTAGGTTTTTATATTTTTTCTTAAGTACTAATCTCTAAATAAAATGCTGTACAAATTACTAATCTTGTTTATTAATAATTTTTTATATTATCCTGAAACTGTGTTGTCGTTTCAAATAAGTCTTTGTTTCAAGTAATACGTAGGCTTATAAAATAAATCAAATACATAATTTTTAAAAAAATTTCTGTTAAGTAAACATGTTTTTTATTGATTTATTTTGCCTCGTTTGATACCACATTTACTACAGAAGTGTATTAATAAATAGAAACTTCCACTTGTAATTTCCAAATATATCATATCAAATGTCTCTTAATCCAAAATATTGTTGAACATACGTTATGAAATGCAACTCTTCCTTATAATTAACTGTTTTGTATAGTTCTTGTGTCGTGAACAAATTTGCTGCTAATATTTGAATTAGTTTTGAATATATCATTGTCATTTTGATTCATATTTTAGTTTGGATACAGATCTTCAATCTCATTAACTACTGTAAAAGGATAGGCGCTTGTCACGTGTTTTGTGTCAATATGCATATGTATGGTTCCATCTGTTCCTAGCCATCTTTGTTCTTCTTCTCCTCCATCGATGTCTAGGTCAAACACAACTTTATCTTCATTATTCTGGGGCATAGTCTGAGCACTGGGTGGAAGGTATGTTAGACCTCTCTGGTCCTTCACTTGCTCGCATAAGGCTAACCTATCAAGACTTTTGATTGGGGTTCATTTTTTTAAATTTATTATTAAAATAAAATGTCACCCTTAAATCCTAATTTTAGTCCAATAATTTAAATATTCTATTTTAATATTAAAATTTTACTAGTCGTAGAATTAATAAAATTTATTAAAAGTTGCAACTCTAAAACTTTTTAACTAGTCGCAACCTAATATTTTAACAGTGCGACTGTTAAAATTTTTGTACTTATACAAATTTAAACAATTGCAAGTTTATTTATTTAATTGTATAAATAAATTTGAAGTTTTATAATGTATATTAGTAAAATTTAACATAAATATATAAATCTTAGTTTAATATTGTCATATATGCGCAAGCCAAAGTTAAATGTGAGTAAGCTAAAAGTCAAATATAACGGGAAAATGGTAGAATATGAGAAGCAAAAAGTTTTTTTAAAACTAAAGTCAAAGTAAAGAGAATATAGTGAATTAAGAGTAGATTTAGATTTTAATTAAACAGGAACTGTATAAAAAGCATTAGTATTGTCTAAGGTTCTTGCTTAAATATCTCATCATCATCGTCTTGATCATATTCTTAAACTTTTCTTGTTATCATCGAATCTTTGAGAAATATTCACATCTTGTTCCTTAGCTTGCTGCTGTCAAAGTCCCCTGTGTTACTGGTGCTGCAGTTGAAACCTAAGCCACTTCTTGGTTTAAGAGCATCATATTTAGATTCTTGCTAAAGGAGAAGACTCCATTATGTTTAGCCAAAATATAATTATTTTGAGATATTTAATAAATTTTATCATCCTGATTAAAACTTTTTAAGTTTTAATGCTTTAATATATGTGATTAAACTAATAGGCTTAATTTATAGAGAAATTTCATTAAAGATGTTTTTTTTTTAATTTTAAGATGTTATTTATTAATTAAAGCTCAGGATGATAAAATTTATTAAATATCTCAAAATAATTATATTTTGGCTAAACATAATGGAGTCTTCTCCTTTAGCAAGAATCTAAATATGATGCTCTTAAACCAAGAAGTGGCTTAGGTTTCAACTGCAGCACCAGTAACACAGGGGACTTTGACAGCAGCAAGCTAAGGAACAAGATGTGAATATTTCTCAAAGATTCGATGATAACAAGAAAAGTTTAAGAATATGATCAAGACGATGATGATGAGATATTTAAGCAAGAACCTTAGACAATACTAATGCTTTTTATACAGTTCCTGTTTAATTAAAATCTAAATCTACTCTTAATTCACTATATTTAGGTCGAATTCAATGAAAAATCGAGTTAATGAATATTCAGATTAATAAGCAAGCCTAATTATATTTTGTAATTTATAATGAAATTATGAAATTTTATAAATTAAAAAATTTGATGATTTTAATAGTTTGATTGTGATGGAGTATATTTACTCCATCTTAAAGTAGAGTTAGAGCTGAGTGAACTCATATATTCAATAGTATATATAACGCAGCTTAAATTACTGGTTAGGAGACATGCATAAATGCTGTCAAAATTTTGAGCTTATCTATTTGCGGAGTGAGTCACAAAATTTTATATATTTTGCGACTGACTCCGCTTTTATTTTTACATTTATTCTTGTCTTCCCTCTTTTTGTTGTTTAACTTTTCTAATATTCAGCATGTGTTTTATACTAAAACAAGATGATTTATTTAGGAATAAATAATGTTACTTATAATAGTAACAACCTTAAAGTTTTTCCTAAATATAATCAGAAATAGTTAGAAATGAAATATATAATGCCTTTTACTATAAAAAGCATACAATAAATAAAAAAGAATATTCTTAAATTAATTAGGGTTTCAATTAATTGAAGAATTAAAAGCGGAGTCAGTCGCAAAAAAAATAAAATTTTGCGACTTACTCCAGAAATATAAAAGCGCAGAATTTTGGCAGAGTAACGGTACCGGCAAAGAGAAAAATAATGCGGCACTACCTTCATGATTGAGCTATACAGTCCAATCAACGAACTCAGTTCATCAAAATGGATGAAATCCACTCTATTTGATTAATCTATCAAAATATATTTAGATTTATAATTAAAAAATTATTATTATAAACTATAGTTTTAGAGCTGGTTTATTTTGATTTCTTTGAATATTCATTATTTCGATTTAATTTTGAATTCGACCTAATTCTCTATATATCAAAAAATAATTTTAAAGTAGTCTTTCGTACCTACTTTTGAAGTTCAACTATTTATTAAGCTAGAAATCCTTTAAAAATAATGATTTACGATAAAAACATAATAAAAATTTAAGTAAGGAAAAATCGACTTTACCCCCTCTCCAAAAACCCATTTAAGATTAGTAAAATATAAAATAATACAGATGCCTATAAGCTTTTTTGTATTAATTGTGAAAATATTGATATAGTAAAATGAACAATCTCTTAATAAAAACAAAATTAGAATATTTTAAAACTTAATTCCATTTATTTAAGATTATATATTTTATATGTAAATTATAATACTCTATTGCACTCAATCTCAAAGTCATGAAATTTCGAGATAGAGTAGTGCTTAATTATATTTATTAAAATTAACATTAAAATAGTGTAAGCAAATTACTGATTAATCTTTTAATTTTGGATTTCTCTTCTATTTTACTTAACAGTTATTAAATTAATATTATTCTTATATTATTAAATAACCGAATGGAGTCAACCGAGGCATTCAAAACCCCAAAACCCCTTCGGTAGTTTGATTGAATTTTTTATTGATAAAAAGTAGACTATTAGTGCATACTTTATTAGGGTTTAAATAGGGTTTATGTAGGGGTTTACTGTTTAAATATTAGTAATTTAAGTGAGTATATGCGAGGTTGGGGTCAATTTATGAAAGTGAGTATATAGATTTATTATTTAAGTTGCGCTATCTATGGATGTAATGAATATAATGAATAATTCAAGCCTGTTCTGTTATTATATGTCTATAGCAAGGCTACTCCATAAATCTCCTGCTACTGTTAGGTCTCACTCTCTATTAGCATTGAATTTAAAGAGATAGCATCTTAATTCTAAGCCTAGGAGACCCTTAAAATTTTAGCAACATCATATTGATTATCTTATTAATGATAAGACTCTTAAGTACTGGGCTCATTTCTCTCCAGCCTAGAAGGCTGTGATGTTTCATCGCCAATTTCCTGAGCTTCACATCTCTGCTTAATCTATAGCGAACATATTTAAAATAAACGGAATATCTTACAAGACGGTCAATCACATTAAGAGAGTGATTGACTTTAATGTTCCATTATATAAGACTAATTTAAATTATATATTCGATTAAATGCAGAAGTCATTAGAGCACGTAATATAGTATGTATACTTGCTGATGAGGGAGTATTCATCTTAAATACCTTCATATCAAAGTCTTGGTATAAGAGGTACAGCAACACTTAAGTATATGATTAAAAGGTTAAGGTTTAAACTCATGCAATCAAAACCCAAAAACCCCTTAGTGAGGTTTATAAGTGCTTTGATTAGTAGGTAAAGTTGGGGTTTTATTAGGGTTAGTAGAGAAATTAGGCCAGTTTGCAAAATGAGAAATAGAAATTAGCGATTTTTGGGGTCTATTTATGATGAGAAATATTTAGATTTACTGCTTAAGCTTAGGTATGGTGCGAGTATTAATATAGAATAACTCAAACCAGTGACGAATTATTGTGCGATTGCTAAGCTATTGTGCAAGAGTGCTTCAACTGTAAGGTATCACTGCTTGCTAGCTGTTTAGCATTTCAATTCTGGTTCTTGATAACATCCTGTAAGAAAATAAAAGTTTTCTTAGTAGCATATTGAATATCTCTGCGATTCTTAGACTCTTAAGTATTGGGCACACTTCCCACTTGACTAGCGAGCTGTGATGTTTCATCGCAAGTTTCCTGACATGCGTATCTCACCATAGACTATCGCAAATATTTATTGAAAGAATGGTATTACCTACAAGACTGTCAACAGAGTGAAGAGAGTGATTAACTATACTCTGCCATTTTATAGTAATAATTTAAACTATATATATGATTAAATGCAGAGGTCTATTGATAATAACATCAAGTTCATACACGCTGATGAAGCTGTGTTTACGTTCAACACCTTTATTAATAAGTCTTGGTACAAGTAGTACGATAATATAGAAGTGTATGACTAAAAGGTTAAGGTTGTCATTCACGCAATTTTAGCTGGTATCAGTGAAGATTCAGGCTTAGAAACTTATGTTATTCATCCTCGCTCTATTAAACGAGAGCAGTATATAGAGTTCTTACATAAGCTAAGAGATAAGTACAACGATCAAGAGATCATCCTGTTTGTTGATAACCTCTCAGTTCATAAGACTAAGGAGTCTAAGAAAGCTTATGAAGACTTAAACATAACTCCTGTGTATAACGTTCCTTACAGTCCTCAGTTTAATGGAATCGAATTCTATTGGAGTTAGATTAAGACTCACTACAAGAAACTCTTGCTGTATCACCTTATGCATGATCTACCAATAGACACAGTAGACTTAATACAGAGTAGTTGCAAGAGAGTGGGTAAAGACTAGACTACGATATGTGCAAGGAAAGGAAGAATGAATGTTTATTAATAAATGTTAGACTTAAATGAATGAATTATTTCACATATTAAATTATCCCATAAAAGGATTAGGCTTCTCTTTCTTTTCTTCCTCTGGTGCTTAACTAGGGCCCATGTTTCTTCTCTTTGTACCAGCACCAGCATCTATGTTCATTTCATCAGGCTTTTAAACTTCATTATAAAGTCTCTTGCTAACTTAATGAATGGTTTGAGACTTTCTCTCTCTGTGAACCTTTGCATGCTCTTTCATTAGGAATATACCAGTCCCAGGTTTCCCTACAAAGTTATGAATCAAAGCTTACTGGAGAGGAAGAGATGCTTCTTAAGCTCCGCGGGCCAGGTCTCGCTTATTAGTATGCCTTGCTTCTTTTAATCTTCAGGAGAAATAGAGTAGCGTTTCTTATGAGCTTCTTCTATAATTTCTCTCTAAACAATCATCTTTTATTGTACCAAGAACACCAAAGAAGAAGTTTCTTTCAGGTAACTTATTAGAGAGTTACTTCTTGCTAGGAAGGTAAATAATCACGTCCTCATCTTTCATTGCATTCTCGTAGAGATTTGTTACTGAAATCTCTGGGTAGTTAGGTATTTCAATAAGTTTGATTTCTTTGTTTTTAAAAGCTTTCTTCTCCTCGCAGAGTATTGCTTTTAAGAATGATATTTTAGTACATTCCATAGTTGGAAGGAATAGACCAACTGTATACATCGTTGATTAACATCAATTTATTTTGCCATGTTAAGTAAGGTATCGATAGAGATCCTCCTTGCTTCTGAATCTTGAGATCATTTCTTGAGCCTCGACTCTTTTCATTTGTTTATTGAATGATTCCATCTTTGTTCCTCTTCCTATTAATGAATTTCAAGATTTAATTTATAGACATCTGGATTCTATCCTTTAAAATATTACTATTAAATATGGGCATCTTATAGGAGGTCAACCCTGTAAAGATACGTGGAGAAAGTTCGCAGAAGCTGGAACAAACTTCAGAGATGGAGCTCCATTTTTATCAATTAAAATCCATTAAATTAGTACTAAATTTGTTTAAATTTAATTAGTACCGGTACTAAATCCGTTTAAGTTTAATTGGTACCAATATAATAGTACCAAAACTTAATTAGTACCTAGTTTTAATCCAATGAGGTTTTAATGGAAAAGTTCCAATCTGGTTTAAAACTTAATTGGTACCAGTACCAACCTGAACTTTATCTGAGTTGGTACCAGAATCAAAAATATTAAGAGTAAAATTACGAAAATTATACTTATAAACTGAGTATAAATATGAAGTCTTAGAGCTTAGATCAAACCATCATTAATCCTGTTGCAACTCCTATATAGTCCAGATATAGCTATAGAGGTTTGAAGAGCTTTATAATAGAAATTTAAATTTGAATTTAAACATGGCGGTCAACTTAAATCGTAGAGCGGCACTTTTAGGAGCAGCCCAATCAATGCTCAACTTTGGCTCCACTAAAAAGCCTGAAATCATTTATGTTAAGAGAGAGGTAGAGCTAAGAGCTATTGAATTTGAAGCAGAGGTTTTTATCATAGAAGTATTAAACCAGAGGGAAAGTGCAGAGATAGGAGTTTAAACTTAAATTGATTATATTGAGGACCTAAAAGAACAGCAACCAATCGAAAAGATAAAAAAATGAATGTGAAGACTGCTAGAATCATTTCTCAACTGAACAAAGCTTGAAAAGACACCTTAAAGAGGTACACTCTGGCAAAGCCAAGATCTATTTCAAGCATGAAAAGGTAGATGGTAGGTATTAGTGTACGACATGCATGAAATCATATACTCACTCAGCTAAAGTTAAAAGGGATATGCAAAAGAATCACCTCAGTGAGTTTTGATTGAAGATTAAGAGACTAAAAAACTAGTGCCAGCTAAAAGAAAATCTAATACTCTTGAGTCATAAAGAGAGCAGCAAGAGAGACTCAAGAGACAGAAGAGATATGAATCGATGAACCAGCCAGCAGGTAATACAATTTTAGCATGCTTATAAGCAAAGGCTATGAATATACCTGCATTAAATGCAGTTGATCTCAGCACTTGTATTGAAAACTACTTGAATATAAACGTGCCTGCAAAAGCAAACCTCATAGTAGTTGATGAGTATACATACAAGGTGTATCCATTCAGTTATCTTATTAACAACCAACAGTATTAGAACGAGTTTGCTAATGAATACATGGTACTTAGAGAGGCCTAAAGAAAAGACTGCAAGAATTTGCTTAAGCTAAATGGTGTTATTTTAAGTTATGGTTTCATCGCATTAAGGCTAAAGAAATTTGAGATGACTCTGAGAGACTACCCATATCACAATAGATACCCTGATGATTTAAACGATATACTCTCAGATATGATTCAGGGTGTTAAGGAGTTGCATGAACTTGGATATGTTCATAGAGATTTGAAGCCTGAAAACGTTATGCTAAATCTCTGCCCTTTAGAAGTAGTGGTTATAGATTTCAATAGAGCTTTAAGATAGGAGATTGTCACTTTAGCACAAGTACTTGGTACTCCAGGTTACTTCCCAATAAGAGAGAAGTGGACTAATGGTTCTGTTTAATGGGATGTTTGGGCAGTAGCAGCAATAATATTAGAAAGTGACATGGAATGTATGTCTTACTTTGGTACAAAGCATGAAAAATAATCAATAAGTTTGGCTCAGAAACATATAAAGTAAGAAGATGTCTACTAAGAAATTAAAAGCATAGTAGAGATGATAATCGTGAGAGCTCCTAACTATCCTCGGTAAACATTAGATGACATACTTGACACACTAGAGAGAGCAAGGTTCAAAAGATATAATAAAGACAAACAGATAAAATTTATATGATTTAAGTAAAATAAAAATCATTAAATATTCATTAAATTAAGATAAAACCTGCATTTGTCTACTAACCCCAATAAGACCCCAACTATACCCTACAAATCAAAGCACTTATAAACCTCACTAAGGGGTTTTGGGGTTTTGATTCCTTGATGGAATAAGTGAAGATAATGGCCTCGAGACTTATGTTATCCACTCTCGCTCAATAAATACTGAATAATATATTTAATTCTTGCAATAACTCAGAGACAAGTACACAGAATAAGAGATAATTCTGTTTGTAGATAACTTGTCAGTTCATAATACTAAAGACTCAAGGAATTAATATGAAAGGCAAAACATTACACCTGTATTTAATGTACCTTATAGCCCTTACTTCAATGGAATTGAATTAAATTGGGGTTTAATGAAAGGCCTCTGCAAAAATTTTCTACTCTTTCACTTGATGCACGACTTGAAGATAGATTCAGTAAATTTTATTAAGAGTGTTGCTTAGAGAGTCAGCGATGATAAAGCTAAAGAATGCTCAAGAGAAGGGAAATTTTGTATATATAAATAAATTTTAGATTTAAACGAATGAATAAGTTCAATATTAAATTTTCCCGTAAATAGATTTGGCCTCTCTTTCTTTTCTTCCTCTTAAGGCTTGCTTGGGCCTATGTTTCTTCTCTTAGTGCCAGCTCCTGCATCTTTGTTCATCTCGTCTGGCTTTTATAATCTTAGAAAAGTCTCATACTCAATTCATGCTTTACTTAAGACTCTCTCTATCTATTTAATTTGCTGCGCTCTTTCATCAAGTAAATAGCAATTCTAGGTTTTTCTATAAAGTTAGAAGATTAAGCTTACTAGAGATGAATGGATGCTTTTGGAGTTCCTAGAGCCAGGTCTCGCTGATTTTAATTCCTTGCTTCTCTTTTTATTCAGGAGAGATGGTGTAGCGTTTCTTATGAGCTTCTTAAATTACTTCATATAAGTACTCAGGTTTCAGAGTTGCAAGAACACCAAAGAAGAAGTTTCTCTCTGGCATCTTATTAGAGAGCTGTAGCTTTGATGGGAGGTAAAAAGCTACGTCCGGATCACTCATAATCATAGAGATTAGTTTCTGAAATTTCAGGGTAGTTAAGAATTTCAATCATCCTAATTTCATTTGACTTAAAAGCTTTTTTTGTCTTCACTTAGCAATGCCTTTAAGAATGATATTTTTGTTCCCTCCTGTGTTGGCAAGAACAATCCAAATATAGTTAATAAGTTAGTTATAAGTAATAACTTACCTTACTGTACCAAGTATATGTAAAGATCTTTTATACTTCTGAATTTTCCTATTAAATCTTGAGATTAAATTCTCTTAACTGCATCATTCATAGGCTCTATCTTGCTTCATCTTTCTAGAAATGAGTAAAAATTTAATATTATGGATATTTATTCTAAGTTTATTAAAATCTTACTACTAATAGAGAGGACCTACTGGAAGTCTACCTTAAAAAGAAATTCGGAGAAGCATTGAAAAGCTTGCTCCAAGTTTCACATATTGATTTTTATTTTTATCAATCTATCTCCATTAAATTGCTCCTAATAATGATTAATTATTTTAGGAGGTCCTTCAAATTAAGTTCAAACTTTATCAGGAATTAAATTTTAAGGTTAAAACTTAATTAGGGGCATATTAAATTAAAAAATGTTAAATATCTTTACATCCAAATTAAGTTCAAGATTGATTTGGAGGACCTCCTAGAAAAATAAAACTTTCTAAGAAGCTTTTTAATTTACTACAATGTTAAATAAACTCAGAAAATGTGTCAACTATCAGACTTTATGGTGATTTAATTTACTTACCTCCCAAATAAGTATTTACCCGTACTTTAATATTGATGAAATAGAAAAAAGCAATCGGAAAAATAAAATAGATAAATTTAGAATAACTGCCTTTAAAAATATAAAGCTAATTTATTAAAGTGAAAAAATGAAATAAATATAACTCTAAATTCAAACTATGAAACATAAGAATCACTTTGATTTTAATTAAAAATTACATTATTTAATTTATTATAATTTCCTAACTTATTTGTAGTTGAGATCAGTCTTGTCATGATGTGTATGATTATTAGATTTTATAGTTATATTTTTAGTATGAGAGTTTTTTCTGCTATTATTAGTCAATAAAGCTGCGCAAGTAGAATTTGAATCATCTAAATTTAATGGTAAATATCAGAAATTTATTAGATAAATGAAATAAGTATTGTGAAATTAGAAGATTTAGTATCAAAGTATAATTAAATTCGTACTTACTTATATCTATTTCCTTAGAAAATAATAACTCTATCAGAGAGGTTTTTATTAAGTTTTGAACTTTCTCAAACTATCTTAATTTTAATTTATCATTATGTAATTATATTTCGTTGAATAATAAATTTGAATAATTCTTAAATTTCAAAGATAAATGATCAATATTATAGTTTCTCAAAGTAGATTTTATCATTATTATATTAAAATATATCAGCAAGCTAAAATTAGCGCCAACCTTTGAGAAGAGCAGCATTACTTGGGTAAAGTCAATAAAAATGATCATTCCAGCAACCAAGAAAAGTAGAGACCAGAGAAGTTTTTACTAATTGGAAGCCAACTTATGAAAACTTTGACCAGTCTAGCTTTGATATTTAAATATAAGTTAAGCAGGAGGCCATCATAGAAGCTGTGTAAATGAGGAAGAAATCAAAGAACACGCCATAGAGCATTAATCATTAAAAGCCAAAGTAGACTATTAATGCAAAGAATGCAATAAATTTTTCCCTTACAAGTCAACTTATAAGAGACACTTGAGAGATATACACTATAACTCAAGCATTAAAAGTAAGATGGCAAGTATATCTGCGAGTTCTGTGAGAAGCCATATTCTAATTCAAGATACCTTAATGTGCACTTAAAGAAAAAGCTCAATCAAAATTTTGTCTTTATTCATGAACTTACAGGAAAAAAAGATTTATACAAAAAAGACGATCGAGAAATCCTGCCGAGTCTCTTAGAGTTGAGTTATAGAAGTAAGTCAAAATGAAGAAAGCAGTTAAGATCTTTCCTGTCTCTGAGATAAATAAAATAATGGTAAATATTGAGGCGATGAAGATTCTAATCTTAAAAGATTATTGACATAGAATCTTACCTTGAAAGCTACTTCACTCTTGAAGATAAAATAGAGAAGAGAGTCATTACTGATGACTAATATCCTTACAAGATATATCCTTTCAATTACTTCCTTGCTGATGACAAGTTCCAAATGGAATTTGCTAATGAGTATTATGCTCTTTAAAAGGCAAAGTTAAATGAGTGCAGGCATATCATCTAGCTTGATGCTATTTTACTTGGTAAAGATCATGTAGCCTTCAAGCTTCCTTTAATTGAAATGACTTACAGAGAATTCTTATCTGACAATATATGTCAAAGATAAATTAATTAGATAGTATAGCAGATAGTTGAGGGGATTGAAGAGGTTCACAAGCTAGGTTATGTTCATAGAGACTTAAAGCCAGAGAACATCATGATGAACTTTCAGCCTCTTAGAGTTTATATTATTGACTTCAACAGAGCTCAAAGAGTGCAAGCCTCTGCAAATGAAATGAATACGGCACTCCTGGATATTTCCCAGAGAGAGAGGATTGGAGAGATGGAGACACTTAATGGGATATATGGGCTCTAGCAGTAATAATAATAGAGAGCGACATGCCAAGAAACGATTACTTTAGCTGCAGGGGTGAGAGAGATTCTAAGTAGAGAATCAAGAAATATCTCGATGAAAATAATATAAAAGGAGGTCTCAGAGAACTTACATACTCTAAATTATCAAGCCAAGCTAAGAGAATTAATTAACAATAGAAACAATCAAACAGCAACTTAGAAAAATAAAATTGAGACAACTGTCACATAACTCTAAGCTTTTTTTGTGTGAAAAATTAAAAAAACTCGCTTTTTATACTCACTTAAATTACTAATATTTAAATAGTAAACCCCTACATAAACCTTATTAAAACCCTAATAAAGTATGCACTAATAGTCACCTTATATCAATAAAAAAGTCAATCAAACTACTGAAAGGGTATTGAGGGTTTTATTGACAAAATTTAATAATGCAGTTTCAGCTCTTATATCCAAGGCTGCCAACAAACAGCCTCATGATCAAGAGTTCAAACAAGTGTTAATAGATTTGTAGGATGTTATTGTTGCAGGAGAATTTAAGAACTTAAATTCTAACAATATATGGAAATGCCTAACTAATAAGGAAGAAAAGGACTTAACAGACGCAATGAACATATTTTATCTTGATTATGTAATTGGTTAAATGATGCAGCATGGCTCCTATGACTAGCATCTGTTTTAGACTTTACTTCGCTTATTCCCAATTGGTTACTTCGACTTGTAATATAATGTGGAAGGATTCAAAGATACTTAGAGAGCCTTCAAAGAAGTTCACTAAGATTTTCCTGTATTTTAGTAATCTGCAAATTTAAAAGAATATGCACCTCCTATTAATATTAATACAGATGTAGATCTTTTCAATATACAAAAAGATCCTTTTGTTACAACAAAATTGAATAAACTATTTGAGGAGAACAAATATTACTTAGCTATCGAGATTTTTATGAG
Source organism: Oxytricha trifallax (assembly GCA_000711775.1). Lineage (NCBI taxonomy): Eukaryota > Ciliophora > Spirotrichea > Sporadotrichida > Oxytrichidae > Oxytricha > Oxytricha trifallax. The sequence goes on from ARYC01019553.1 coordinate 14,821, forward strand.
AGCAGCCAAGTGTTGTAGTCCGTTTGTGGAACAAATGACTGATTTCTTCAGACATTTTGAATCAAAACCACAAAACCCTTTCGGTAGTTTGATTGAATTTTTTATTGATAAAAAGTAGACTATTAGTGCATACTTTATTAGGGTTTAAATAGGGTTTATGTAGGGGTTTACTGTTTAAATATTAGTAATTTAAGTGAGTATATGCGAGGTTGGGGTCAATTTATGAAAGTGAGTATATAGATTTATTATTTAAGTTGCGCTATCTATGGATGTAATGAATATAATGAATAATTCAAGCCTGTTCTGTTATTATATGTCTATAGCAAGGCTACTCCATAAATCTCCTGCTACTGTTAGGTCTCACTCTCTATTAGCATTGAATTTAAAGAGATAGCATCTTAATTCTAAGCCTAGGAGACCCTTAAAATTTTAGCAACATCATATTGATTATCTTATTAATGATAAGACTCTTAAGTACTGGGCTCATTTCTCTCCAGCCTAGAAGGCTGTGATGTTTCATCGCCAATTTCCTGAGCTTCACATCTCTGCTTAATCTATAGCGAACATATTTAAAATAAACGGAATATCTTACAAGACGGTCAATCACATTAAGAGAGTGATTGACTTTAATGTTCCATTATATAAGACTAATTTAAATTATATATTCGATTAAATGCAGAAGTCATTAGAGCACGTAATATAGTATGTATACTTGCTGATGAGGGAGTATTCATCTTAAATACCTTCATATCAAAGTCTTGGTATAAAAGGTATAGCAACTTAGAAGTTTAAGATTCAAAGGTTAAGGTTTAAACTCATGCAATCCAATCCTTGATGGAATAAGTGAAGATAATGGCCTCGAGACTTATGTTATCCACTCTCGCTCAATAAATACTGAATAATATATTTAATTCTTGCAATAACTCAGAGACAAGTACACAGAATAAGAGATAATTCTGTTTGTAGATAACTTGTCAGTTCATAATACTAAAGACTCAAGGAATTAATATGAAAGGCAAAACATTACACCTGTATTTAATGTACCTTATAGCCCTTACTTCAATGGAATTGAATTAAATTGGGGTTTAATGAAAGGCCTCTGCAAAAATTTTCTACTCTTTCACTTGATGCACGACTTGAAGATAGATTCAGTAAATTTTATTAAGAGTGTTGCTTAGAGAGTCAGCGATGATAAAGCTAAAGAATGCTCAAGAGAAGGGAAATTTTGTATATATAAATAAATTTTAGATTTAAACGAATGAATAAGTTCAATATTAAATTTTCCCGTAAATAGATTTGGCCTCTCTTTCTTTTCTTCCTCTTAAGGCTTGCTTGGGCCTATGTTTCTTCTCTTAGTGCCAGCTCCTGCATCTTTGTTCATCTCGTCTGGCTTTTATAATCTTAGAAAAGTCTCATACTCAATTCATGCTTTACTTAAGACTCTCTCTATCTATTTAATTTGCTGCGCTCTTTCATCAAGTAAATAGCAATTCTAGGTTTTTCTATAAAGTTAGAAGATTAAGCTTACTAGAGATGAATGGATGCTTTTGGAGTTCCTAGAGCCAGGTCTCGCTGATTTTAATTCCTTGCTTCTCTTTTTATTCAGGAGAGATGGTGTAGCGTTTCTTATGAGCTTCTTAAATTACTTCATATAAGTACTCAGGTTTCAGAGTTGCAAGAACACCAAAGAAGAAGTTTCTCTCTGGCATCTTATTAGAGAGCTGTAGCTTTGATGGGAGGTAAAAAGCTACGTCCGGATCACTCATAATCATAGAGATTAGTTTCTGAAATTTCAGGGTAGTTAAGAATTTCAATCATCCTAATTTCATTTGACTTAAAAGCTTTTTTTGTCTTCACTTAGTAAGGCTTTTAAAAACGAGACTTTAGTTTTATCCTGTGTTGGCAAGAACACTCCAAATATAGTTAATAAGTTAGTTATAAGTAATAACTTACCTTACTATACCAAGTATCTGTAAAGATCTTCTATACTTCTGAATTTTCCTATTAAATCTTGAGATTAAATTCTCTTCATTGCATCATTCAAAGATTCTAACTTGCTTATAGTTTTTATAAATGAGTAAAAATTTAAAAGTATGGATATCCATTCTGATCTTACTAAAATTTTACTACTAAATATGGAGGACCACTTGGAGGTCAACCTGATCAAATAAATAGATAAAGAAGGAGAAGCTTTCTCCAAGTTTCAGAGCTTGACTTCCATTTTTATCAAACTTTCTCCATTAAATTGCTCCTAATAATAATTAATTTTATTAGGTGGTTCTCCTAATTTTTTTAAAACTTAATTAAGAAGTTAAATTAAAGTTTCAAACCGTATTAGGTGGTGCTTTAAAAAATTAAATTTTATAACCTTCCCTCCAAATTTTTTATGAACAGATTTAGGAGCACCACCTAACTTCCCTAAACACATTTAGGTGCATTTTAACGTATAAAATCGATGAAATAGTATATAAATTATCTCAAAAATTTAGAAATATAAAACTAATGTTTCGCACTCTGTTCCAATTAAACTTCTCTAAATCTTTGAGGATATGCTCTTGCTTGTGTTTAAAGGTAGAATTTAAACAGCTTATATAATAATTAATAGTACTTATAAATTGAGCGGCAACTTACTTAGAAAAGCGGCATTGCTTGGTATTTCCCAGCAAAAACTTTCTTTCATGAATTAAAAGAAAATTTAGACTTGTTATGCATTTACCTAGTATGAACCTGAATTTCTCTAACCTTAGGTCTCAGACTTTGAATAACAATTCAGTTGTTAAACAGAAATGCAGTGCAAAGAAATTTAATGGGAAGTCCCAATTAAAATGGTCGAAGAGGAGGAAGAGAAAAAGAAATTACAGCATCAAATTTATGTGAAGAGTGTGAAAGGAACTTCAGTTATAAATCTTCTCTTAAGCGTCATAACTTTGAGTAGCATTGAGTGAAAATTGATGTAAAATTCAAATTATATAGATTAATCAAAAAGTTTATTGCACTATTTTAATATTAATTTATTTAAATATATATAACACTACTCTATCTTGAAATTATGTTCATTTCGAGATAGAGTGCGATAAATTATAATTAAATTACTCAATTAGGTATAATGTATATAAAAATTGCATTACGTTTTCAATAATTTAAAGTTCATTTTATTTAGATTATAAAGTTATATTATATTTTACAAGATAAAAAATAAAAAACACAGAATGGGTATACTAAACGCACAAGACCGAGATCTTGTATACACGCTAGCAGAAAACAAAAAATTTAAACAGCTAGCATCATATACCATGAAACTAATCAGAAACAACAGAGATCAATGGGGACTATATATCCTAGAAGCAATAACCTTCATCATTAAAAGGATAGTCAGGAAAGGACACGAATACATAAACCAGTACTAAATAGAACTCAACAAACTATAGTACCTACCTGAGAACGAAGCCTCAACCAACTAAATATGGATCATGCAAACATACCAACTCTTGAGGCTTCTAAGAGTAAACAATAAGTTCATTAAACCTTAGACCTTACACTCAAAAACTCAACTACCTACAGAAAATGAAGACACACCAGCTCCAGGACCGTAAACAACTCCTAAGAAAGAAAAAGACTTTGCACCGCTTAACATCAGAAATCAACCATTCTATCCAGAAAAACAATCAATCATCTAACCACCAAACAAGATTGAAAAAAAAATCATATACCAAGATGACGATGACTCAAACTGGAGTGATGAAAATCCAGTCTTCTACAGCGACGAATCATATCCTGAAGACTCAAGCGAACAAACGATCATCGAACCAGAATACCATCTGGAAAAATCAAACCCACAATTCCACACAGGTAATAGGGAATATTACAAAGACCTCCTTAACCTTAGCGATGACGTAATTGACGATTTTCTGAAATATAACCGTGACGTACTTAATTAAAGTTAAAATAGTAATGACGCACTTAAAATTAATAATGACGCACTTACAATAGATTAGTACTAAATAGAAAATAATTAATTAATAGTTTAGGATCCTACTATTAATTAATAATAATATAATATAAAATAAGAGGTACCACATATGCTCTAACAAATCACTAAAGCCTAACTCCAAGACATGCTTGACAAAAGAGAAGCATGCTTGTCTATCTGGACATAAAGCATTAACTCAGACTTTTACTTTATCATAGAAGAGTTTGCCAAATGTCTAAGAGTACTTTCACCATTAAGTAAAGACACAGCAAAAGACATATATGAAAAAACAGACGATATGCTCAAAGCCTACGTAAAAACAAACCTCAAAATAGACCCTTCACCCAACACAGTAAAGATGCTAAAGTTCTTTTCCTTGATCATTATGAAGAACTCAGAGGCAAACGAAAAGAGCTGCATCTATATAAACTACGAAACTGAAGAACATACAAACAGGGTAAAAATCTACCTAAAATGTCTCCAGAAACATTCATACTTCATCAAATCAGATATAATTCAATTCCTCACCACAAGACTCAAAGAAAACATAGCCCTTAAAGAGATTAGCTTCTCTATAAGAATCTAACCACTAGATAACAAACTTAGATTCAAGGAAGCTGACGGATACATCCAAATTCTCAACGGGAAGAAACCAAAGAAAAAGAACAAAAGACCCAAAAGGAGACAACCAAACAAGAAAAGAAGACAAAGATGAACACAAAGTTTTAGTATACCTTGAACAGAAAGTTCAAAATTAATTATAAAAGGGCTTGTCCCTTACATACATTTAACATGTATATTCATCCGGGGGGCCTTGAGCCCCCCGGATGAGGATTAATTATTATTATTATTATTGTTATATTAAGATTAATTAGAAAATTTGAATAATATAGATTAGTTTGAAATATTTAAGTTTAAATTAATTACTAATATTATTGATATTTTAATCAGTATTAATTTTAAAAATAAACTTTAAATTATTGAAAACGTAATGCAATTTTTATATACATTATACCTAATTGAGTAATTTAATTATAATTTATCGCACTCTATCTCGAAATGAACATAATTTTGAGATAGAGTAGTGTTTTATATATTTAAATAAATTGATATTAAAATAGTGTAATAAACTTTTTGATTAATCTATAAAATTTGAATTTTACGTCAATTTTCACTCATTCTAACAAGCCTAAACTCTATCTTAAGCATGATAAGATAGATGGAAAATATTTTTGCCCTTATTGCAATAAGCAATATAACCATTCAAGAGATTTAAAAGTCCACCTTTAAAACCATCATGGCAAGAAGTTTGAAGTCAGATCCTGAGTAAGGTCTTCCTTCAAAAAAGAAAATCAAGTGATCCTTTAGAATCCATGGAACAAAGAGTTAAGAAAGAAAATAAGCTTATTAAAGCAGTTTGAAACATTCCAGCTTCTGAGATAGTTAAAATCACTGAAGATACAAGCACTAAAGCTTCCAATTTTAAATGTCATTGACCTTAAAGAATGTAAGGAAAGTTATCTTATACTTGAGGACAAGTTTGAGAAAAAGGTCATAACTGATAAGCAGTTCGCACACAAGATTTATCTATTCAACTACTTTAAATGCGATGACAAGTTTTAAATGGAATTTATCAATGAGTACTAAGCTCTTACTAAAGCAAGGGATAAACAGTGCAGATTTATATTTAAGCTCGATGCAATTCTCCTTGCTCAAGATCATGCTGCTTTTCGTCTCCCTCTATATTAAATGACTTTAAGAGTCTACATATAAGATTAAAGAATTCCCATATAGCTAACTCTTAGTCCTTCAAATGTTTGCAAAGGCATTGAAGAGCTTTACACTTTAGGGCGTGTTCATAGAGACTTGAAGCCTTAGAATATTATGCTTGACTTTTCACCTCTCAGAGTAGTAATAATTGATTTGAATAGATCATAAAGAGTTTAAGCTTCAGGACTTGGCAACGTTTATGGTACTCCTGGATACTTCCCAGAAAGGGATGACTGGAGAGATGGTGATATTAAGTGGGATGTATGGGTTCTAGCAGCAATTATTGCTGAATGCGATATTATAAGAAATGATTACTCTAGCTGTGAGAGATAGATTCAAAGTAGAGAATACAGCAATATCTAGACTAGAATAAGATGTAAGGTATAATGAAAGATATGACTGAGTAGATAGTCATAAAGCCTAACCATAGAGCAGAACATACAATCGACTAGATAATTAGTTGGTTAGGAGAAATTAAATTTAGAAAGTTGCCTCATGATGCTAAGGTACAGTTTGAGTGAATATTTAAAATACAACACCTACTATACACACTTATTTACATTACATTAAAACTCTTAACTCCTACATAAACCCTATTAAAACCCTAATAAAGTATGCACTAATAGTCTACTATTATCAATATAAAACTCAATCAAACTACTGTAAGGGTTTTGGGGTTTTGAATGCACTTAATTCAAAGCAGGCTGCAAGGATGGGTATGATAGAATTATGGGAAAGGTTGCAGAACAATTTTCTGATTTAGAAAAGTACAAAAACATGAGAGATGAGTAGATTCACCGTACTTTGATGCATGCCATTGATGCTAATTAAACTTGTAAATTAATGATCAGCGATTTCCTCAGGTGCATGGCTGTCTTCAACGACGTTGACGAACTTAATAATGCAATTATGGCCCTTAATAAAACTTTTAAAGTAACAAAGGTTAAGAACAAGATGAACGAACCCTTATCCCAAGTTTCTGTAAACTTCTTAATTAACATTCCTTTTATCTATGACGATATGCATACTAGAATAAAAGAAGGAACTGTTAGCTTTGTTGCAGAAGCCTAACTGTTCTATAGACATAAGCATTTAACCGACAAAGACTTGTGCCAAATGAAGTTGAATCATTTTTTGTATGAAGGAGTCAGAGCTAAAACTCCATGGGAGATGTTTCACTTGATTTGGAAAATAAGAAAATAATGAGCAATCGCTGTAGAGAACAATATGAATTATCATTTGGCTCAGGTGATTTAAGATTGACAGTATGATTTCCGATTTATTTCAACATTATTATAAAATTTACCTTATCTACAAAGAACACTTGGTGTTTAGTATTAATTCACTTATTCCCATTAACTATGCCACCTTTTGTCACCTTTTGTCACCTTTTTGGGGTTTTGTTATATTCCGTAAATTTTATATGAAAGTTTAAGTTAATTAATAAAATAAATCACACATATATAACAATTCACAACTGGTTTCCCATAGTAGTCCATCCCCTTCTTATATTATAAGCCCTTCCAAAGAATTCCAGCTAAGGTCCTTCTGGCTAAAGCTTTTCCACAATCTTGTATCGTCGTTATGGCTTCTGTGACATGCTTCGCATAGGTTCAACAATGACATTTAGACTTGATTTCATTTTGCTGAATTGTTTGATATTTTTATAGGTGCGTTTCACTCCAACCAGACATAGCTCAAATCCGTGTTGTATATATCTCCTAGGGCCACGATAGACTTTCCCGTTTTTATTGGTTTTGATCCAGACAAATTTTTCCACCTATCTATATCCATGCTTCTTGAAAAATGATAGTGCTGCTTCTGATTTTGCATTGGTCACCCACATAAACAAATAACCTTCATCTTGAATGAGGTGCATAGGTATTTCTTTGATTTTTTTGTCTGAGAGTCTCTCGTAGGGTAGATCAAAGCAACTCAGTTGCCATGGGGGGTCTATCAGTACAGCTCTGAATAGCTTGCCTGTCCTCACTAATTATTACCTGAGGAGCTCTTCCAACACTTCTTGCACTCGGATATCACATTGAATTACGATTAGTTCTTGAACAAGATGAGCTGGTTTAATGTGATGGTTAGCTAAAAGCTTCAGTTCCCTGATTAGTCTATTCTTAAATATCTCTTGGCACTTTTTCTTGTGAACATGCAATGACTACCTGTGGCTGAATCTGAAATTGCATTCATCGCATTCGTAAGCTTTCTTCACATATTTCTCAATCTTTTCGACTAGATGATGTCTCGAGTAGTGCTAGTATACTGCTGCCTTCTTCCCTTTGTATCAGCAATTAGTAATTGGACACTAATTTTCATTCATTGTTTGTTCCATTTTAGTTTTTATTATTTAAATCATTTTGACCAAATTTTATGCAAAGATGGCTTCATGGTTCTGAATATTTATTTTAGTGTCTGAATGTTGACGCTATTGTCAGAATGTTGACATCAATATTTCGTGAGGTGCCCTGATTCAAAGTCCTCAATATTACTGAGGCACCATAACTCATAGATTAAATCAGTTTTGTGATTAATTGCCGCTTCATAAAATCACAGTGTAATGGGAGAATAATTTCATTGATGAGCTACTGAGCAATCTCTCAACTGAAAAGTTTAAGGGCTTCGATTGTAAAAAGAATCTGCAGAGTTTATGAGGAAAACTATAAACGGTACTCAAAAGAATCGATTGGTGAAGAAAGTTTGATAGAATTTTGTGTGGAAAAGTTTACAAAAAAAGAGTGAAAAGTCATCAAAAATTTCTGAACAGCTATCTGCAACTTTGATTAGTAATGAGTCATTAACTAAGCTTGCAGGGAAAACATTATAAGAGAGATGTATTCTCATTCATAGAAACTACCCTGAAATCTAAATTTCAGGATCAACTTTATGGAACTCATATAAAAAGCATGGAGTGAAACAGAATGTGATCAAGGCAATAAATCATCCTCCCATGGCAAGCTTATATAAAGCAATAGGCTCTTGAAGCAATATAGCGAGGAGTTTCTAATTATTTATAGCTAAACTACACTATAGTCTTCTTAGATGAGACTATGTTTACTTATCACACTAATTAATAAAGAGAATACAGTGAAAAAAATTAAAACATTTAACATAAATTGAGCTTGGGAAAAAACTTTACAATTGTTGTTGTGGCAGCAATATCAAATACGGGAGCCTTAAAATACTTCAAACAATTTAACAACTCAGTCAACTGTGAAAAGTTTCTTGAGTCTTGTGATGGTCTGTTTGGGAAATTAGGATCCATAGATGCTGTTGTCATTATGGACAACTTGAGAGTGCACCATAGCAACATAGTGAAGTAATATTTCGAAACGGCAGAGACTCCTATATTATTCACACCATCTTACTTCCCCGATTCAAACCCATTTGAAGACTTTTTCAACTTAGGGAAAAGAAAATTTAAAAGGGCTATCTGCCCTATGCAACTATGAGGAATTTAATTATAGTGACTCAATCAATAAAAGCTTTATGGGCTTTGAAGAACGAGATATAGAAAGTATTTGTGATTAAGGAATTAAGAGAATTAATTATTTAAAGTTGTGGCAAGTATTTCTTGTAACTCATAGTTATTTGGAGGTCTTTTTAGGCGTCGAGTTTTTACTTTGCCCATTGCTTGTCTGAAAATCTACATTTTTCTATGGGTTTTTCATCTAAGTATCGCCTGGTTTCACGAAAATCATTTCTCCTCCTTACCCTTTCATTCTCTTAAAGCTCATTCTTACTTCTTACTTTTATTTGGGCTTTCTAAGGCCATTAATTTTAGTGCTTTCTTTGAGTAGATGTATCGTTTTACTAGGACTTTCTAAAACATGGTATAAACACTTAAAGTAGTCATACTTGATACATAAGGACGCTGAAGTATCTTCTTGTGCAAAGCGTCAGAGATGAGAATGAAGTTCTTCTTCTTCATTTTAAGTTTCATCAAATTTTATATCCTGAGCGTGTTTAATTATATTATTTGTGTATTCAGGCTCTAGAGTGTTCAGTACATTGAAAAAGTACTATCTGTCGATAACATTCTTTTTGTTGTCGATATGTGGAAGGTACTCCAATATCGGCTTGTCTTTTCCGATCTCTGACATTATGCTCCTGAATGACAACTCTTCGTATTTTGGCACTTTAATAATCTTAACCTCTTCGTTTGTAAAGACCTTTTTCTCCTCCTTTAGAATCTGCTTTAAGTAGTCCTTATTCACTGAACTCGAGGGAGGCAAGTGCATGTTCACTGTTAGGAAATAATGTTTCTTGAATCTTACATATCTCGGTAAAGTATTTATAAATATCATTTTTTATCTAAACATGGATGAAAGCTGACTTGCAGCCAATTTTTTTGTGGCTCCTTTGCATTTCGTCATCTGTTCCTCTGGCCTAGTTGAAAGTTCGCTTTGAGTTCAGCTCCATGTGTTAAGACTTCTTACTGTTATTTTTAATTATTAATTAATAGCTTAATATATAATATATGAAATTAAAAATTTATACATGGTAATTTAATTATTAATTAAGAAGTCGTAGTCTGTGATTATTAAATATTAAATTATTAACATGTGTGACAAAAAACCCTTAAAATTCCTTAAAAAATGTAGAAAATTGTGAATAATCACATATTCATATTTTCCAAAACCTTATAGGTTAAAAAGAGATTTGGGTTCTTTATATTAAATAAAAATATTTAATTATATGAATTTAAATTATTCTCCCCATATTATGATAGCAATCACAATTTATGTGAAGCTAGCTTATGAATAAATTTTAATCACAAAAAAAAAGTTTTATAATATTCATTATTAAATTTAAAAATCAAAAAGCCTGCACTTCTCATGCAGACAGCTGAAGGCAAGCTCACATCTTTAAAATTCTTTTGCTTTCTTATATAGATAGAGAAGCAAGGAGCAGCTAATATCCACTACACTTAGACTCAGATGAGGATCGCTCAGACGAATCATGGATTGAGATTGGCAGTGATATTTATTAAAGGAAGAAGGAAAGATCATGCAAGAGAGTGTAAAAATAAACTGGTAAAATGACTCATGCCGCTATCACTCACCTCAGAGAGATTACTTTAGACTTCACAAAAATCTTCTTGGCTGTTAAGGATGACATAGCTAAGATTAGCGAAGGTCCTCTCAAAGGATAGTCAAAAGATCAACTCTAAAACTTTATCAGAGTAGAGAGATAAAGGATAAAGAGGAACAAGTAAGGCTTTAATGTGAGAGTCGAATCAAGAAATCATTAATAGGCCGAAAATGCAAACCATTCAGGACAATCTTGTGCAAGGACCAAGACTTATTAAATTTGCGAGAATATCGGACCTGCTGAGGCAGAAGGGCAATTTAAGATAGCGTTAACCAGTGACAAGCATATGAAATAATTTAGAACTTTGATTCACCACAGCTAAAGCTCAAGGTACTTGTATCGGAAGCCATTAAACATACTTTGGATAAAAGTACAGAACTATTTTATGAAGCTGTTGATCACAACGCTAACAAATAAATTCAGGAAATATTGAAGCTCTTAAGCGAGCGTCAACATCTGACATTTTGTAAACATTTTGACAACTTCAACCTGAGGTAGTAGTCAAGCTGAACTTAATGATGGTCAAGGAGGTTCCATCGTATGGAAATGAAGGTGGCTTGCTGATAAAGACTTTTTGCCCTTTGTAGAAAACTCCAAGAAATTCAGAATTGCAACGGAAGATGAAGCTTCTCAAACTTTGCACATTCTTGAGTTTATATTAGTGCAATTCAAAGATCTTCAATAGTAACCCTCAAAGGGTTTAATCATCATGGCTTTAGCAATCCATATGGAGTTTCTGAGCTTATATCGAGTGAAGAAAGCAAGTCTCTACTAAGCGCTTGTTTGTAAACTGAAGGTTATTCGAGTCAAGTATCGTTACTCATCTCATAGAATCCATAGAAATTTCTCTGGATATAAATGCTTAAAAACCTAAGAAACTATGATCAGAGTGACTATTGGCTTATTGGTTAGATTATCTCAAAAATCAAGGTTAGCAAAGATGAAAGCCCTTAGGTAGATGGTATCTTATCGTTGCTCCATCAAAGATAACTTCTGCCCGACTTTATTTTGAAAAGAAGTAGCGTGGATTTCGACTTAGCAAGGCTCATTTAAATATTTGAAAGCCTTAAATGTCAGCCAACTTCAACTTTGCAATTTTCATCTAATGTCCTTTAGAGTAATTGTCAAGAGAGTTGAATAAAATAATCTCAAATGGTGTTGATAGAAGATAGGAATCTTCGGAAGAATTCTTCATAGCTTACTTTGAGGAGAAAACTATTAGTTACTCATTGAACTAGGCTGCCCCATTGAAAGAGTTCTATGAGCTATCTAAAAACCTTAGTGAAAACTCAGATGAATATTTGCACTCCTATTACTAATCTATGGTAGCTGCAGTTATAGCAAACTCAAAAAATAGAATTACTTTAATCAAAATGCCAACTGGGTCTGGCAAGACTTGGATCTAGGCTATCTTAGCAAGTTACTTTTAAAACCAGCATAAGTAAGTCACAATTCTTGAGCCAAAAAGCATCCTGAGAACTATGGTGGAGGAAAAAATTGGTACACTTCTAGATAAAATGAGAGTGCTTGACATGGTAATCATACTACAAGTATCAGGTTAAATATGATTTAATTATTATGGATGAGTATGACTGTGCGCTTGAACAGAGATCATTTTATTCTCTTGGCAATACAATTACAGGGTTGTGGGCATTACAGAACAAGACGATTTTTATGTTTTCTGCTACAAACTCTAGTTGCTACAAATATCTTTTCCAAGATATGTTTGAAAATATTGGTGAGATGAAATTTTTATCAGAAAGACAAGCAAATTTGGGGAAAATTTAAGGGGATCAGTTGTTAAGTGGCATGTGTGAAGAATCCACTGATCCTTGCAGACGCTATAACAAAAGAGATTGATCAACATAAAAATAATGCACAACTTATCCTGATCTACTCAAAATAAAATAAGCTTGAAGTTGAACGACTTATGCAAATAAAATTGGGGGTACCATCTTACTCGATTGCTGACCCCGACTTCTTGATTACGATAAAAAATAAAGATAAAGGGATACTCTTTCTCCCGATTGAGTATGGAAGAGGAGTCGAAACTAAGTTCCAAGTTGGCGCGATAACACTTTTGGCTTCTTATCGCTCATCTGAAGAAATGATTGGAAGATGGAGCAGAACTCAGATAGCAGTGTGGCATTGTTTTTTAGCAAGTGGCAGACACCTAGAAAATGTTTTGGGCGAGGCTTAAAAGACTGCATAATCAAAAATTGAGAGAGCTTTCTTACTTACTAAAGGTCATATGGAGAAGAAGAAATAACGGGAGACTTGCTGAAATTATTGAGGAAGCTCAACATGATGAGGATAGTATTTCCTCATTAAAGGATTTAGAGACATTGGTTGGATAGAAATTCTTTTTAAGTTTGATATAAGGTATAGAACTTTGAATTAGAATATTTCATGTTGCAGTACTTGTGATTTTGTTTGTTTTTTAAATATTCATTTCAGTGTGATTTATTTTATTAATTAATTTAAACTTTCTTATTAAATTTACGGATTATTACTTAGAAGTTTTGTGGTCATTCAGAGACAAAAACTGGCCTTTTTTCCCGGGATTGTTTTATGGCGATCTAATGCTTTACTATGACTAATTAGCTTATCCTTAGTTAAACTTGACTAGTTAGAAAACTAAGTTATTTTTGGTTCTTGAGTTATGGCTATGTTTATGATAAAAATTAACTTTCAAAAAGTGAAAAAATCTAAAAAAAAGCACTTTTTCACATATTTTTATTATTTTAAAAAATTAGATAAATTGTTTTTATATCATAATAGTCTTTATTTTTAATTAATTATAACAAAATGAGCTAATTAGACTTTGCCTTACAAAAATGTTAATTTGGTTTCCATTATCTTACTTTTAGCTAACTTTATAAGAAATAATAAATTTTTAATAATAAAAATGAAGGTTCATAAATTTTACAAATCTAGTATCTTAAAAATTTTATGAACAAGCTATTAAAATTGGCATGTTATGTGAAAAATCTAATAAGATTTTAAATATTTAATAAAGTAAGTACTAAATCTTAGCTTTTACAATTTAATGAATCTATGAATTTCTTTAAATAATAATTCAGATAGAGTTATTGTTTATTGCATAGTATTGTAAAAATACTTTTGAATTTGGAAAATTAATTAGAATTAAATTTAATATAAATCAAAATATTTGCAATTAAAGTTGGCCAATTTGAACGATTGGACTCATTCGATAGAGAATTGAAAATTAGCTGGACTTTACTATTGGTGGTTCTATTTTATCGCATCCCTGGAGCGAGATAACTTCAATCTAATAAAACACCTCTAAATTCATTAAATTATACCCTCACATTAGATTGAAGTTATCTCGCTCCAGGGATGCATAAAATAGAACCACCAATAGTAAAGTCCAGCTAATTTTCAATTCTCTATCGAATGAGTCCAAGATCGTTCAAATTGGCCAACTTTTTAATTGCCAATATTTTGATTTATATTATATTTAATTCTAATTAATTTTCCAAATTCAAAAGTATTTTTACAATATCAAGTTTAGTGATAAAAATTATATAATACATTCTAAATAAAACTTAAAAATATGATTCTATACAAATAAAAACTTGCAAAGGACATTTAAAATTATTTTAAGTAAAGTGTAAAAAATGACAAGAAATATTAATCCGAATATAAAACTGTATTAATACTAGAACTTGATTTATATAAAATTCTCTTAAATGTGAATAAATTCTTTTTGTCACATCATTTTTAGTAATTTTTTTTGTTATTGTAAATTAAATCCATAAATTCTACTTGATGCTTGGATATAATTCACTATTCAGCAAGTTTAAATAGAAAATAAATGAATTTATAGTTCTTGCTTGATGATCTTGATTCTATCGCTGACTATAATCAATTGAGTAATGTTTTTTAGTAATAATTAAATTATAATTGAGCCTTCTTTGCATCCTTAATATCTAAAAAGTACTTAAATAGCTTTGTGTCTTTTGCAACTTGCAAATTCAGATAATTAGAGTATTACTCAGGTGTAAGTTTTCCAGTTGCAGCTTAATTCTCAATAAACTCCAATGCAATAAATATATAGCAATAAATAAACAATTACAGTTTAGTCTAATGTAAAAGTTAAATAATAAAGTTGTCTTACCATTTTCTACCTAGTGATAGCTAGCAATCTATCTTTAACATCTTGAGGAGGCCTAGAACTCTAAGCAATATATGAATTCATCAATTCTTGTGCTTGATTCAACTTTATCTCAAGCAATGAGACGCTCACTAAGTTTGTAATGTTGTCTGGATCATCAACGTCTTTTTGATTTACCCCTTCTGGTAGAATTCCTGGTTAATCTTAAACTTAATTTTGTTACTGTTAAGCAGGAGCTTACTAAGCTTATGGTTTTGGCTATTATTTTATTGATTAATTCCTTTGTTAGGGAGGTGGTTAAAAAACTAAATTTAATAACTGAAATTGTTATTTCTATGCTTGTGGAATCTACTGCTAAACTGGTTAAGGATCAACTCCTCTAAATGGTTAAGGGAATCCATCTATCATTAACTTTTTAAATGGAATTTCAGTGAATTCTTTTTATCTTATGGGTTCTTGCAAATGGAATGAAACAGTTAATGGATTGATTCCTTTAAATGTTAATTCTTTTTCCATGTCACACTTTTATGCTAATCCTATTAGTTTAAAAGTCTTAGTGTCTATAGTATCTGCTCCAAAGAAAGCTTTCTTTTTAAGTTAAAATGATATGTCTTTCTTATCAACAAGCTTTAAAGTTGAGGGTTGATCCAGCCTCCAGATTTCAGTGTGATCTTTATCCAATTGAATTCTACTTTCAAGCGTCAATTTTTCAGACACAGCAAATTCAACCTTAATATAATAGGAGCTCATTAATTAGCTTAACGATAAAAGTTAGATTTATAATGGAATTTAAAACTCATCTTTTTGAAAGCTTCAATCGTTTTAAATTCCATTTTTAACTATAGAGGTTCAAGATCTGTATTTTTCTTTTCAATCTTCTTGAACAAATTAATATGAATATTAAATTTAACATTGTTTCATGATGAAATATAGGTGGAGCTTGCCAAATATTTTTCTTTTTTAAATTAATCAATGCAATTTACTCTTTGCACTTCTAAGCTAATGCAATATGCTCTTGAGCTTCCTTCTTAACAACTTCTTTTTATTCAGGTTTTTTTAACTGCTTTGAAGCTTCCACCAATTTTGTTGCTTTAATTTTATGATCCTCAAATTGTTAGTTGATTTCATTAAGGACAACATTGAATTCTATAAACACAGTTTAGTTTAACGATTTGTTTACTTTCTAGTCTGGTGGCTTCATCATAGCCCAGTATAAGAACAGGAGAGAATTATATATAAATTTATAAAAGACTGCAGGTTCAATCTTGAGCAAGTCAATCTTTTTGCCTTCTGCAACAGTTTTCTTCATCTTAGTCATATACTCAGCTATTTCCAAGAACCCCATGGCCTTAGCTCTATCACCAATCTAATAATTAAAGTTATGATTAATTTATTGATTACAGTTTCTTTAACAAATAAACAGGCATCTCTGTAATCTTAGATTCTTTGAGTAAGTGTATCGTATGTGCTCTTATCTACTTTCCTCCAATCAATTCCATCTTCCTAAACTGTCTCTTGCTTAAGGTATATAAATAAAAAGACAACTAGTATTTCTTTTCATCATAATGAGTACTCTGCTTTATTTCCTCATGTTGGCTCTTTGCACTGTTACTGCTTGACATATTAGAATCTTCGTTGACTCTCTGCTTGTTGTTTCTAATTGTTGATTTTCTGATGATGTCTTTAGTTGATGCCGTCATTTGCTGTTATTTTATAAAAGCAAAAGCAATAAATAATTTATTATTAAATAATCTTTAGATTGGGTAAATTATTCTGCTTCTTATTCTTCAAGTTCATCTTATGCAGGTTCCTCAGACTCCTTAATTTCATTTTCCACCAATTCTATTCTTCTCTTTATTCTCTTTATGTGCTTATTTGAAGGTTAAAGTTTTGTACTGAGTTATTTGAGGAGCATTTACTCCTTTGCCAGAAATGACTTAATATCTTTAAGATATTTATCGACTGTCAGAATTCCTATCTAAATGTTGTTCTCCAAAGTTAAATATATATGTTTACAAGTTCCTTTTGCAAATTCTAATTGCTCTAACTTGTCTTGGAAGAAGCCTTTCTCATCCCCAGATGTACTCTTGATAAAGTCATGCATTACCTCTATTTCATACTCAATCACAGACATAGCCACAATCTTTTCTGAGTCATGGATGTTGTCCTCCACTTCAATATCATCATTCAAATCAAAGTTCAACTTTAAATCAGTAGATGCAGCTTCCTATTTTTGCTGCTACACTTATACTTATGGCTTTTATTATACTTGTGGCTATTATTGAGGTTATTACTGCTACTGTTGTTAAGATTGCTTGAGCTTAGGGTGATCCTCATAAAGTTAATCTAGTTCCTTTCGCAATTCATTTCATATTCCTAAATGCAACTTTGCATATCAAAAATCATATGAATTCCTTGCGCGAGTGCTAATCTCCATTACTGTAAAATAGACATTTAAAAGATAAGTTCAGCCCTATATCCTACAATTTCTTCAAAACTCCTCTTATATGCATCACTAGCTTTTGTCTATAGATTTATGTGAGAGAGAGAAGTGAGAATATAATTTTTTTTCAAATAATTCAAAAAATAAACAAGTTAATAAAAGTGATATACACAAATTCAACTCATTAATAACATCATTACTCATGTTTTCAATATCATCAGCATTCATCAGTTTATCTGCAAAATCATTATAAGTAAATCAGACTAGAATGTATTAGAATTACCTTGATTAGCCATCATTTTATACAATTCCTTCATATCTGAGTCTTCATCATCTCCCATGCCCTTAGTTAATGCTTTAAATTCCTTGTCATTCACCATATCTTGTAGTTCTTTCTGCTATTAGGCAAGCATGGCTTCCATTTTCTTGCGAGATTACTCATCTAACATTTTATAAACTCCAAAGATTTAATTATTATTCTATTCTTAACCTTGTTATCCTTAATTAAAGAGTAACTAAATTAGATATATTCATGAATTATTAAATTAATTAAATCAAATTGGATGATAAGATTTGGGAACTCCAAACATCCCACCATCTATATCTTTCTGCTGCTTTTCTTCCTTCTTTTTTAATTTGTTCCTGATAGATCTGCAGTTATTAATTCCATCATTTTTATTTTTAATTTTGCTGAGTTCTTCTAGCTGTTTAGAAAGTTGATCAGTTTTGCTGAGATACTTATCAGCTTCGTTCATGAAACTCTCAATACCTCTTTAATTATGCTTCTTGAGAATCTTTTGGACTCTCTCTTGCTTTTTCTCCTTTTCACTCTTGCCCATGATTTTATCCATGTGGAATCTTGGGACATTACTCCAAGACTACATTGATCTACTATTTTCAGTTAGAATATCTTTGTCACCTTTGAGTTTCTTCTTCTTTTTTTCAGGGATATTTCCATGCTTTTGCTTCAGAATTTTTTCTCTTGCATGCTACATATTTTCTTCATCATGTTTTTACTCTATCTCAGGGTCTTCAATGCCTTCGTTGTCAAACTCGTCAATGGGTTTGCTTTCTGTAATTATTCCTGTAAACTCTATCTTTATTTCTTCGTTTTTATCTTCTTCCTCATTATTATCTTAAGTTTCGTTATCCTTTGCACTTTCTGGTCCAGCCAAATCTTTATCAGTCAATTGAACTTCAGGGCAAACTTTAACTCCTTTATCTTTTCTACGATCTCTCATATTAGACAACCTAAGACCCATTAATCTACTAGCCTCAATTGGCCATGCTTGATTCAATAATAATATTCCATATTTCTTGAATTAGTTTTAACTGTACAAATAGTGAGGAAAAGTCATAGACTTAATTTTAGTTTCAAACTTAAATGTTTTGAATTCTAGCACCAATGTTTTGCCCATTACTTTGTTTTGAGCAGCTCTTACTTCTAATTCAGCTGCAAGTCTAAACATTTTCTCTTTGAACTGATTGTATCTATGAATAGGTTTGAAAGTACAGCTGACTCCCATACTTCTTTAAGATACCACACCTTCTTCTTTTTCATGCATTACTTTTGATATACCAAGAGCACTTTTAACCAGAAACTAGAATGCATGCTCAGTGAATGTTACATAGACTTCTGTTGCTTTTTCAACTAAATCCTTGCAAGAATAAATATTTAGACCAGATAAAATGTGTTCATTTACTTTTCCTACACCAGGTATTTTTCTAACTGGCAAATCCATCATAAATTTTAAAATTTCTACTTCGTCATTGTACATGTAAGTTTATCCATTTGGTTTATTCAGTTCAGAACAGATCTTAGCAAGCATTTTGTTGCATGCGATTCCAGCACTAGCTGTCATTCCCATTTCTAAAAATATTTGCTCTCTTATTTTCTGGGCAATGAATATTTTGCCAAGGTCGTTATCCATTTTATTTTCAACCAAATAATCAGTTAAATCTAAATTTGCCTCATCAAGACCTACACTAGCTAACTTCGGATCATACATGGCTAGAATCCTCTTAAATTAATCTGATGCCTTCTTATACTTGGGATAATTTGGCTTAATAAAAACCAGATGTGGGCAAAGTCTTCTTCCAATAAATCCAGGCATTGCACTCTTTACTCCATACTTTCTTGCAATATAATTAGTGGTTGTAATCATAGTATTATCACCAACGGCTACTGGCTTTTTCTTAAGACTCGGATTATCTCTAATCTCAACTGCAGCATAGAACATATCCATATCGATGTGCATCCAAGTACGCATAACTTGTCTTTCTCTCATGAATTATTCCACAAGTTTCTTCACAATTTCCTTAGTCTTAAACCATAGTTCTTTATTTGCTCTGAAATTTCTGAGTTTATATAAATATCTTCGGACTTTCTGTTCTACTTGCCTGTGCTTTTGTTCCTGTGTCTTGAAAAACTCACTCTTACATGATGATTCCATAATTACTCTCTTGACTTCATCCTAGTCTACACTATCCATACCAGCTTTCTTACCAATATCTGTTGCATAATTTCTTCGATCTGTTAAATCATCGTGAGCATGATTATGGTTATTATTATTGTGACTTTCTTTGACTTTATTTAGATTGGCAACTGATTATTAGTTAGAGAAATCATCAAAGTTTTATACTTTTCCATCTTTTATGATTTTGGTATTGTTAAAATCCAAAGGTATCTGTCCACTCACAGTAGTAATCATTTTCATTTGCTATCCATTTGAATTTGTCACAATTACTTCGTCTGGTTCACAATCTTCTTGCTCTTCTTTTGGAATATGAATCTTTTTGGGTTTGAATTTCTTCTTTTTATCTTTGTCTTTGCCGCCTTTTGTAGTTTTTCCCTTGCCATTACTATCTTCTTTCTTTTCTTCTTCCTCGCTGCTGCTTTCTGATGAACCATCACTACTATTGTTATCATCTAATATGTTATCTGGTTATGGTAAGTTTTCATCTCCATCTCCAGCTAAGTCAAGCTTGTTTTTACCATTTTTAGCATTCTTATTTTTGACTTGAAATCCAAAGAGTGACAACTTTGCTTTTCTCTTCATTAGATTATCAAGTTGGTCTTCATCTGATCCATTGCCATCTTTGTCACTTTCATCACTACTGCTACTATCATCATCATCATCACCTTCACTGCTTGGTTCGGATGCAGAAGATATTGAATAGAGTGATTTATTGCCATCATCAACCTCCATAGCATTATTTGCTTGAGTGTGTTTGCCTTTGGATAAGTTGAATAGCAGCTATTCACTGATAGTTTAAAACTCCTTTAAATCTGTTTGCAATGTCATGTTGCTTTATGTTTAGATCGATTGGAGTTGAGTTTGAGTTGTGCTTGCATATACTGAGTCAACTTCCTTCATAAATTCATTGTTCTTTAACAGCTCTTCCACTGAGTTCTAGGAGTCTGCTTGCTTTTATTAATCTTACATTTAAGTATCATCATCAAATTAATCATTGAATAAACTAAGTAATTCTTCATCATTCAGATCTTCCAGTATCATAGTGATGAGTCGACTGCAATTCTATAAAATTAAACAAAATAAAATAAAATCACTATTTATATAAATGATTTTAATAATTAGCTATGTTTTCTTTTTAAAATTGTATTAAAAATACAATTAAATGTTTAGGGATAAACTCAATTTATTTTTATTTATTTTATATCTCAATTTCCCTCATATTTGTTGAATAAAGAGGGTATATATAATAAATACAAAGAATTAAGGAAAAGTAGTCAGAATATTATTTATTAAGTGAATTTATAATGTCAAAACCTACCAATACAAATAATATTTATTTTAATTTAAAATACGATCGGGAAATTTTATTGCAGAAATAAATTTAATTAGAAATATCTAATTAATGCCATTCTTAATTATGAATATATTACTGAAATTTAATAAATTTGTATATTTGCAATAGTTGTAGTTAATAAGCAAAGCAGAAAGAGGATCAGGATTTCCAAAATGAAATCCAAGCTTCTACTTCTGAGACACCAACAAGCAGACTGATTGTGAAGAACATCCCAAAGCATTTGGATGAGCAAAGACTCAGATTACACTTCCAGAAGGAAGGAGGGCATGTGACTGATGCAAAAATCATGAAGAAGGGCAACAAGTCCAGATTGTTCGCATTTGTAGGCTTCAAGTCAGAAGAAGAAGCTGAGAAAGCTAAGAAATACTTTAATAATTCCTACATTGACACAAGCAAGGTCCAGGTTGAATTTGCCTTAGCATAAAATGATCCAAAACTTTCAAGACCATGGTCAAGGTACTCAAAGGGAAGCAGTGCTTTCTTGATGAAAAATGGCAAGGAGACAAATGAAAAAGCAAAAATGACTGAAGAAGAGAAAGAACAAGTCAAATAGGAGATTGAAAACAAGAAAGACAAGTTTAGATCATTCCTCAAGGTCATGGGCATGTCAAAAGAAAATAAGCAATCTTGGAATGATAGTTTCACAGCATTTATGGCTGATGATGGGTCTGGTTTGTAACATACTGCCACAGAGGATAAAAAGAAGAGAAAAGCCAAGGAAGAAGAAAAGAAAAATAAAAAGGAAGAAAAAGAGAAAAAGACCAAAGATAGTGATGAAAAGGTTGATGAAGACAAGCAAGAGGAAAAGAATGAAGAAGATGATAATATTATAGATGAACAGAGAATATATGTTATGAATCTTGCTTTCACAATCAATCACGAAGAATTAAGAGAAAAGTTTGGACCTTTTGGAGAAATTGCAGACATTGAGATCCCATTGAGAAAAGGAGGATAAAGTTTTGGATTTGCTTTTATCAAGTATGCAACTGTAGAAGCTGCTGTCTCTGCCTATGCTGAATTAGATAAGACATTTTATTAAGGAAGAAAATTACACATTCTCCCAGCTTAAAAGAAACCACCTAAGGAAATCCCAGACTTTAATCCAACAAAGGAGGGTGATGAGTAAAATCAATCTTAGGAAGGAGATGCAGAAATGAAAGAAAGCAATTAAAACGAGGAAGAGTAGAAGCAACCAGAATAGAAGCAACCTGAATAGAAGGAAAAGATCAGAGAGAAGAAGTCAACTTTCAAGGAAGAGAAAGAAAAGGAAGTAAAAGAAAACTTTGATGATGAGACTAACTGGAACTATTTATTTATGAATCAAGATGCAGTTGCAACTTCAATGGCATCCAAACTTAACATAAGCAAGGGCAGTTTGTTAGATAGGGATCAGAAGAATCTCGCAGTAAGAGTAGCAAAAGCAGAAACAATCATTATCAACTAAACCAAAGAATGGATGAAAGAAAATGGCATTGATCTTGATAGACTAGAGAGAACTGACAGACTAAAATGCAAAAGATCCCACACTGTCATCATAGTTAAGAATATCCCTTATCATACTAAAGAGTAAGATATCAGAGAAGTGTTTGAGAGATATGGTGTTCTCAAAAGACTCCTCCTATCTCCTTTCAATACTTTAGCCTTAGTAGAATATGACAATGAGAAATAGGCTAAAACTGCCATGAAAAACTTATAGAATCATAAAATTAACTACATTATGCCAATATATTTGGAATATGCTCCAGTTATTATATCAAAGAGTGCTGCCTTGACTAAAGAAGATGAAAAGAAAGTTCAAGAAAAAGAAGTGGAAGAACAAAAACAGTAGGAAGATAACGATTAAAAAGGAGAAAGAACTATTTTCGTCAAGAATCTAAATTTCTCAACAGTTGAAGAGCAATTAGAACAAGTCTTTAAAGAAGCAAAGGTTGGAAAGATTCTATCTTGCAAAATTGTGAAAAACAATGAAAATTAATTATCCCGTGGTTATGGTTTCGTTGAATTAGAGAGCAAAGAAATGGCAGAGAAAGCAATTAAGAAGCTATAAAACTTCATTTTGGATGAGCATGCATTAAAACTAAGTATCTCTAAGAAAGACGTCACTAAGGCTGAGAAGAAAAGTAACGATGATTAACTTGGCAAGAGAAAAGAAAAAACTGAACTCTCTAAAGTTGAGGCACAGGAAGATCTACAATCTAATAAGTTGCTTGTCAAGAATTTGGCATTTGAAGCTACTGATAGTGATATCAAGGAACTCTTTAAGACATATGGAGCACTTAAAAAATGCAGACTACCCAAGAAAATCAACTCCAAAAGTCATTATATAATTTATATTTCATAGAGGTTTTGGTTTCGTAGAGTTTGTCTCAAGCGAAGAAGCCAAGAATGCTTTCAAAATGCTATAACATACTCATTTGTACGGAAGAAAGATCATCATAGAATGGGCAAAGCCAGAAGTTGACATGGGAGGAAACGAAAACAATGTGGATGTTGAAGGCAATAAAAATAAAAGACAAAGGAATAAATGAGAAAGAACCATTTCATAAACATTACTATTTGAGATAAATAGTAAACTAATTAAAAATATATTTATTATTATTTAAAGTGTAAAAATGATACTAGACAAAATTTATTAAAATATTAAGTTAGGGCATCAAATATTTTCAAATTTGTTTGAGATAATGCTTATCTATTATTTTATATTAAAAATTAATTATATAATATAGGTAAATTGTTGTCCACATCAAAATTATCAGTTCTTTGTAAGATTTAAGAAAAATGTCCATTAAAATCAAAAAATCAAAGTTAGAACAAAATCTTTTAGTTTATATATTATTTTTTGGAAATATTAAACTAACATTTTAATTATTTTCAATTCCCTAATCATTTTTGTTTAATAATATTTAATTAATCTAATAAAGCAAGTTATTGTAGTTTTATGAAATTAAAATATTGTTAGAAATAAATTTTTATAAAAATATTGCAGAATTCTCTCAGATTTTAATAGCTATATCCCTAATTTTTTTAGTTTAATTTTTCATTTTGCAATATTAATTATTCAAAACCATGGCTGAAGAATAACAATAAGAAAAGAAGACCAAGCCTCTTACTTTTGCAGGTAATAACTTATATCTTAAAACTTTTGAACTAATCCATAATTTTTATTCTTAGGTTTGACTGCACTTGCACAAGCCCTCGACTCCAAGCAAGCAAGAACTTCATTTGGTAAATTGCCTCTATCAATTGAGAAATCTCAGCCAGTTTTCGGATTTCCATAAGCCAAGAGAGATGATCAAGAGAAAATATTTATGGGAGAGCTCACAAAGACGAGCAACGCAGGAAAGTAATCCCCAGGTCCCATATATCAATACACAGATGAAGTCAAATATCAAAAAGTAAAATATTTAAATTGCCTAAATTATGATTTTAGCCTCCAGGATGGGGATTCGGAACTGCTGAGAGAGTTGGAACTGACAAACCTAAATATGATTTTTATGAAAATGCTGCTTTCTTAGATGACCCACTCTCTGCTGATGCCAGTAGAAAACCAAAGTGCTTAGCTCCAAAGATTGGAACTGAACCAAGAGTAAACAATTTGCTTTTAAAATTATTTATAGATGCAATTGAACACCCTTGAGACTACTCCAGGACCTCAATATCTCCCCAAGGATCGTCCAGAAATTGTAAAAGCTCCTTTATATACTTTCGGTTTCAGAAGAGGTGGAACAGGTGCTTTAAAGAATCAAACCTCTACCCCAGGTTCAGTAGGTCCAGGAAGATATGTACCCGAAGCATCTGCAAATCCTTCATCAAAATAAAACTTTCCTCGCTGGACTCTTCCCAAAGCAGGCAGACCAAACAATGAAATGAGAAGAGTTGATAAAAACCAAACTTATGACACTAGATCAGCAATCGGTAAACAAGCTCACTCCAAGAACAGATCATCTGCGGTAGCACATTTTGGTACAAGTGGAAGAGAGAACATGGCAAAGGTTGGCACATTTAAGGACATGATGCAGGGATCTGCTTCTGTTAAACTTTATCATCCTAAGTTCTGATATATTCATATTAAATTATAAACTTAGAAAACTATTAAAATGAACCAGAAGGGTTTAATTGCTTTTCTCATAGCTTTATAAATTTAATTATTGATAAGTTTTAAATATAGTTATGTAAAATTAAAATAACTAAAATTCTTCTAAATATTTATCAGTTAAGATTATCTATATTCAAGTCAGGTTTGTTTTATGTCTTTTTCTCTTCATTGTACTGGACAAGTAAAATGCTGTCTTCTGTAGAATAGCATTAAATTTTAGCAGTAATGAATGAAGCAGGCTATGACAACACAAAAATGAAATAATTAATGACTATGGCCACATATATCAAATGCTCCTGGTTTACATCTCTCTGGAACTTTTGTTATATATAAAATAGCACCAAGGGCATAAATTAATGCTCCAGTCATGTATTGTACGACAAAATCATCGACCATTACTCCCTCTTGGAAGAAATAGTGCACATACAACAGTGGGGATGAAACTGCGAAACCAAGAATTAAGAACATTGATCCTCTTAACCATTTGAACTCAGTTCTGCTGAAAACAGGCATCAGAGTAATTACGAAGACTATGAAGCATACGACTGTTACTTAAATCATAAAAAACTGTTTAATACCTAAGAAAATTAAAAAAAAATTCTTAATCTTACCTGCCACTTAATTGCAAGCAAAGACATATTCAATAGATGGGACTGTACTTCCAAAAATGAGAATTGTAATTCCAGCATAGTCAAGCTTGGCTAGAAAAGAATTCATATCCTCAGAGTAAACATAGAACAAATGGAAAATTGCAGAAAAGCCCAAACATAAAGAAGCTGATATCATGTGAACAAATAAAGGCCATTTAGAAACGTAATTAAGATATGTCTCTATGTCATCGATAGGTTTTATAACAGATAGAAACTCAAGCCACTACAACTTATCTATTCTATTTATGGTATCTTCATGAAAGTTTTCCATCCTTATTTGAAAATCTTTCATCGTGCTTTGCAAATAATTGAGCTATAGTTATAAAATTATAAAAGTTGATATTTTACTCTTGAAATGGTGAAATTAGCATAGAGGTCTTGCTCGTCCTAACTTGATTATTGAGATTGCATTAACTGTTAAACCTATTCTATTCTTTTACCCAGTTCCTAAGGGTAGTGAAGAATGTGCTCTTTCCACTCTTAGAACTTATTTTCAACTTAAGATTCTTTTTCTTCAATATAATGCTAAAAATTTTGGAATTCTTTCACGAATGAGAAAGTCAGACCTTCTATTCTGTGCATGGCATTCGCCATACTTTAACTCCAGTATAATATTAATGCATTTTTTTAATTAAAAATATGGATATTTTAATTAAGACCTTTTTCATTTAAATAATCATCTTATTAATCCTAAATTTGATTTTTATCTTAATTTTGAGGGCACGTTTAGAGTTAGGAATCTCCCTGTAATCCTTAATTATCGAAAGACTCTGGATTTAGCCCTCTAAATTAGCAAATTTCATGTTGTAAATTTGATAGTTCTTAATCAAAATACTTAGCTATGTGCTGTTTCTCTTTTTGTGTTCGATGGATTCCTCTCTGCCACACAAGCTCACCCATTTCTTGATAAGTGGTAAGAGTGTAGAGTGCATTAATAATGAGGATAGAGAAGAGAAGCATACCGAGCAAGTGACTCCAGACATTCACAGATTCATTGTGAAACTGGAAGAGAGACTTTAGAATAGTCCAAAACTTGTTGTGATATCCAATACGATAACCACGTTAAATGTATTCGTTATCAACAAGATGAATTGGTGCCTAAGCTACTTCTCCAACAAAGGCCTCTATTACCTTTCTTGTGTCCTCATACTTCTGCTTCATTTGTTTTTTATTCATACATTTTCTCTTATGAGACTTGCGAGCCTTCCCATTCTTGCACTTACGAAAAATATTAGGATCTTGGCTTGATTGACCTGATTATTTAAGATTGAGCTGTGATGACATATGATGAGTTGGATCCATCGAATTTTAATTTAGATTAAGAGAATTCTTATCTATTTAAATATTTTGAGATTCAAAAGAATTTGAAAATATATTAAATGCAATTAATGAATTTGTTAACTAGCAGTATATATAATTCCATTATTTTTACAGCGATTTGTTTTGAGATTGTTTAAATTTAGGAATTGTACTTTCAGGTAATTAAAATATTTTGCCTTAAATATTTACGTTTTATAAATTTAATTTCCTAAATAAAAAAAATTTTCTCACTGCTTCAAGAAAATAAAAATTGCCTATAATAGTGTTACATATGAAAATATTAATTTAAAGAATCTGAAATAATCAATGTTAAAATTAGTAAATTAAATTATGCAGATGTTAAAGTGTTTCATCTACTGTTTCCATATTATTTCAGCAATATCACTCATAATATTTATCATATTTTACAAAAAATTGAGATTTCACAAAACATCTATAAAAAACGGATTTCGTGAATATATATACAATGATAATTTGAGAAATCATTTATTATAAATGAAATCTTAAATACAATCAATTGGCTCCCAAAAGCAAAATTTGAAGCCGACTGCTAATATTAATGGGTCCTATAATTAGGCATCCTCTTTAAACTAAAAATACTTGAACTCAAGATAGTAGTTCCTGACCTCCCCAGATTCCTCTTATCAATCCTAAAGCCCCCAATTTAAAACTAGGATTTAGTAATAAATTCAAAAGTTTAAGCATCTATGAAGTCGGGGAATTTAAATTCTATGAGATATAACCATAATGCTTAGTTGCTCAATAGTTCAATCAGTTAAAGCAACTCAAGAAAAGAACTTCTTACAAGTAGCTTCAACTAAAATCAATCTTAAAAATAGCTTACACAATAGCAAAGACATATAAATCTCATTGAAGAGAATAATTTAAATAGAAAATTACCAAAGTAAAGCTATGGATCAGCATTAGCTAATCATGGTACTCAGTAGTATTAAAATACTAATCATTCAAGTATTCAGTAGTAGAACTAATAGTCACTAGCTTCTTAAAAGTAGCTATCTGTCAGACCCTTTTTTAATTCTATTAATTTATCTTTGATATATAAGTGACAGAAGATTATTAGTTGTAAAACAACAATCATGCAAAAGGGATATTAGAGCAAGCAAATATCTCTCATATTCCAAATATTTAACCCTAATCAACTACTTCTACCCAATTCAATTTAAGTGGAACTATGCAAATTGGCGGATAGTAATAAAACTAGTAATAGTAATTACTGCTACTTACTGTAACTGAATTGAAATCATAGTTTAAGGAGCTAAAGACTCATATGAATCATGAAATCGAAGTACTCAAGTAAAAGGTGTCCATTTTAGAGACAAACAATAAATCATTAAAAGACATACAGGAAAAAATAATAAAGGATTAGAATAGGATTATTTAGCCAGGAATTATCGACTATTAGAACATTTACCAAGAAAACATTGATGATGAATTTAAAACCTATATATTTTCAATAAATTAATAATATTTTTTTTTTAATTATTATTAAATCGAAGAACTGTTGATATAATTTAATTGTATATTTATATTTTCATAAGTAAGTTATAAGATTTAAATACAAATCGAAGAAGAGAGAGATTAATGAATTAAGTATCTCTACTAATTTATTTATATTTAAGCATCAACCTTGATGTACCACCCACAGTAAAACTAAGCTTGAAGTCATTAGGTTAGCAACTTGAGCATTAATCTGCCAGTCAGAAATAACTTTTAAAAGAACTAAAAAAAGAAAGTTTTGTAGAAATCCACAAGATATCCCTTGAGTCTAAAAGCGGAATGGCTGATAAAAAACGTGATTCAATGACAACTAAATAGAAATCTAAAGACACATTTTTAGATGGTAAAAGACCAAGCACAACTATGAGAGATCTAAACACCAAGAGTAACAACAAGTATATTCCTAGTTTAATATCCCCATAAAACAAAAGATAGAATTATGATGAAACTGAACTTGAAAGTACAATACAAGTTGCCATGACAAATAAAGCAAATACTCCTATTGAGTCTCCTTACCGAAACAGAAAGAATAAGATTATGAGCAATTTATTATAGAAATAGCAAACTAAGT
>ARYC01019554.1:0-16078 GCA_000711775.1 Oxytricha trifallax
CTTTTGATATACCAAGAGCACTTTTAACCAGAAACTAGAATGCATGCTCAGTGAATGTTACATAGACTTCTGTTGCTTTTTCAACTAAATCCTTGCAAGAATAAATATTTAGACCAGATAAAATGTGTTCATTTACTTTTCCTACACCAGGTATTTTTCTAACTGGCAAATCCATCATAAATTTTAAAATTTCTACTTCGTCATTGTACATGTAAGTTTATCCATTTGGTTTATTCAGTTCAGAACAGATCTTAGCAAGCATTTTGTTGCATGCGATTCCAGCACTAGCTGTCATTCCCATTTCTAAAAATATTTGCTCTCTTATTTTCTGGGCAATGAATATTTTGCCAAGGTCGTTATCCATTTTATTTTCAACCAAATAATCAGTTAAATCTAAATTTGCCTCATCAAGACCTACACTAGCTAACTTCGGATCATACATGGCTAGAATCCTCTTAAATTAATCTGATGCCTTCTTATACTTGGGATAATTTGGCTTAATAAAAACCAGATGTGGGCAAAGTCTTCTTCCAATAAATCCAGGCATTGCACTCTTTACTCCATACTTTCTTGCAATATAATTAGTGGTTGTAATCATAGTATTATCACCAACGGCTACTGGCTTTTTCTTAAGACTCGGATTATCTCTAATCTCAACTGCAGCATAGAACATATCCATATCGATGTGCATCCAAGTACGCATAACTTGTCTTTCTCTCATGAATTATTCCACAAGTTTCTTCACAATTTCCTTAGTCTTAAACCATAGTTCTTTATTTGCTCTGAAATTTCTGAGTTTATATAAATATCTTCGGACTTTCTGTTCTACTTGCCTGTGCTTTTGTTCCTGTGTCTTGAAAAACTCACTCTTACATGATGATTCCATAATTACTCTCTTGACTTCATCCTAGTCTACACTATCCATACCAGCTTTCTTACCAATATCTGTTGCATAATTTCTTCGATCTGTTAAATCATCGTGAGCATGATTATGGTTATTATTATTGTGACTTTCTTTGACTTTATTTAGATTGGCAACTGATTATTAGTTAGAGAAATCATCAAAGTTTTATACTTTTCCATCTTTTATGATTTTGGTATTGTTAAAATCCAAAGGTATCTGTCCACTCACAGTAGTAATCATTTTCATTTGCTATCCATTTGAATTTGTCACAATTACTTCGTCTGGTTCACAATCTTCTTGCTCTTCTTTTGGAATATGAATCTTTTTGGGTTTGAATTTCTTCTTTTTATCTTTGTCTTTGCCGCCTTTTGTAGTTTTTCCCTTGCCATTACTATCTTCTTTCTTTTCTTCTTCCTCGCTGCTGCTTTCTGATGAACCATCACTACTATTGTTATCATCTAATATGTTATCTGGTTATGGTAAGTTTTCATCTCCATCTCCAGCTAAGTCAAGCTTGTTTTTACCATTTTTAGCATTCTTATTTTTGACTTGAAATCCAAAGAGTGACAACTTTGCTTTTCTCTTCATTAGATTATCAAGTTGGTCTTCATCTGATCCATTGCCATCTTTGTCACTTTCATCACTACTGCTACTATCATCATCATCATCACCTTCACTGCTTGGTTCGGATGCAGAAGATATTGAATAGAGTGATTTATTGCCATCATCAACCTCCATAGCATTATTTGCTTGAGTGTGTTTGCCTTTGGATAAGTTGAATAGCAGCTATTCACTGATAGTTTAAAACTCCTTTAAATCTGTTTGCAATGTCATGTTGCTTTATGTTTAGATCGATTGGAGTTGAGTTTGAGTTGTGCTTGCATATACTGAGTCAACTTCCTTCATAAATTCATTGTTCTTTAACAGCTCTTCCACTGAGTTCTAGGAGTCTGCTTGCTTTTATTAATCTTACATTTAAGTATCATCATCAAATTAATCATTGAATAAACTAAGTAATTCTTCATCATTCAGATCTTCCAGTATCATAGTGATGAGTCGACTGCAATTCTATAAAATTAAACAAAATAAAATAAAATCACTATTTATATAAATGATTTTAATAATTAGCTATGTTTTCTTTTTAAAATTGTATTAAAAATACAATTAAATGTTTAGGGATAAACTCAATTTATTTTTATTTATTTTATATCTCAATTTCCCTCATATTTGTTGAATAAAGAGGGTATATATAATAAATACAAAGAATTAAGGAAAAGTAGTCAGAATATTATTTATTAAGTGAATTTATAATGTCAAAACCTACCAATACAAATAATATTTATTTTAATTTAAAATACGATCGGGAAATTTTATTGCAGAAATAAATTTAATTAGAAATATCTAATTAATGCCATTCTTAATTATGAATATATTACTGAAATTTAATAAATTTGTATATTTGCAATAGTTGTAGTTAATAAGCAAAGCAGAAAGAGGATCAGGATTTCCAAAATGAAATCCAAGCTTCTACTTCTGAGACACCAACAAGCAGACTGATTGTGAAGAACATCCCAAAGCATTTGGATGAGCAAAGACTCAGATTACACTTCCAGAAGGAAGGAGGGCATGTGACTGATGCAAAAATCATGAAGAAGGGCAACAAGTCCAGATTGTTCGCATTTGTAGGCTTCAAGTCAGAAGAAGAAGCTGAGAAAGCTAAGAAATACTTTAATAATTCCTACATTGACACAAGCAAGGTCCAGGTTGAATTTGCCTTAGCATAAAATGATCCAAAACTTTCAAGACCATGGTCAAGGTACTCAAAGGGAAGCAGTGCTTTCTTGATGAAAAATGGCAAGGAGACAAATGAAAAAGCAAAAATGACTGAAGAAGAGAAAGAACAAGTCAAATAGGAGATTGAAAACAAGAAAGACAAGTTTAGATCATTCCTCAAGGTCATGGGCATGTCAAAAGAAAATAAGCAATCTTGGAATGATAGTTTCACAGCATTTATGGCTGATGATGGGTCTGGTTTGTAACATACTGCCACAGAGGATAAAAAGAAGAGAAAAGCCAAGGAAGAAGAAAAGAAAAATAAAAAGGAAGAAAAAGAGAAAAAGACCAAAGATAGTGATGAAAAGGTTGATGAAGACAAGCAAGAGGAAAAGAATGAAGAAGATGATAATATTATAGATGAACAGAGAATATATGTTATGAATCTTGCTTTCACAATCAATCACGAAGAATTAAGAGAAAAGTTTGGACCTTTTGGAGAAATTGCAGACATTGAGATCCCATTGAGAAAAGGAGGATAAAGTTTTGGATTTGCTTTTATCAAGTATGCAACTGTAGAAGCTGCTGTCTCTGCCTATGCTGAATTAGATAAGACATTTTATTAAGGAAGAAAATTACACATTCTCCCAGCTTAAAAGAAACCACCTAAGGAAATCCCAGACTTTAATCCAACAAAGGAGGGTGATGAGTAAAATCAATCTTAGGAAGGAGATGCAGAAATGAAAGAAAGCAATTAAAACGAGGAAGAGTAGAAGCAACCAGAATAGAAGCAACCTGAATAGAAGGAAAAGATCAGAGAGAAGAAGTCAACTTTCAAGGAAGAGAAAGAAAAGGAAGTAAAAGAAAACTTTGATGATGAGACTAACTGGAACTATTTATTTATGAATCAAGATGCAGTTGCAACTTCAATGGCATCCAAACTTAACATAAGCAAGGGCAGTTTGTTAGATAGGGATCAGAAGAATCTCGCAGTAAGAGTAGCAAAAGCAGAAACAATCATTATCAACTAAACCAAAGAATGGATGAAAGAAAATGGCATTGATCTTGATAGACTAGAGAGAACTGACAGACTAAAATGCAAAAGATCCCACACTGTCATCATAGTTAAGAATATCCCTTATCATACTAAAGAGTAAGATATCAGAGAAGTGTTTGAGAGATATGGTGTTCTCAAAAGACTCCTCCTATCTCCTTTCAATACTTTAGCCTTAGTAGAATATGACAATGAGAAATAGGCTAAAACTGCCATGAAAAACTTATAGAATCATAAAATTAACTACATTATGCCAATATATTTGGAATATGCTCCAGTTATTATATCAAAGAGTGCTGCCTTGACTAAAGAAGATGAAAAGAAAGTTCAAGAAAAAGAAGTGGAAGAACAAAAACAGTAGGAAGATAACGATTAAAAAGGAGAAAGAACTATTTTCGTCAAGAATCTAAATTTCTCAACAGTTGAAGAGCAATTAGAACAAGTCTTTAAAGAAGCAAAGGTTGGAAAGATTCTATCTTGCAAAATTGTGAAAAACAATGAAAATTAATTATCCCGTGGTTATGGTTTCGTTGAATTAGAGAGCAAAGAAATGGCAGAGAAAGCAATTAAGAAGCTATAAAACTTCATTTTGGATGAGCATGCATTAAAACTAAGTATCTCTAAGAAAGACGTCACTAAGGCTGAGAAGAAAAGTAACGATGATTAACTTGGCAAGAGAAAAGAAAAAACTGAACTCTCTAAAGTTGAGGCACAGGAAGATCTACAATCTAATAAGTTGCTTGTCAAGAATTTGGCATTTGAAGCTACTGATAGTGATATCAAGGAACTCTTTAAGACATATGGAGCACTTAAAAAATGCAGACTACCCAAGAAAATCAACTCCAAAAGTCATTATATAATTTATATTTCATAGAGGTTTTGGTTTCGTAGAGTTTGTCTCAAGCGAAGAAGCCAAGAATGCTTTCAAAATGCTATAACATACTCATTTGTACGGAAGAAAGATCATCATAGAATGGGCAAAGCCAGAAGTTGACATGGGAGGAAACGAAAACAATGTGGATGTTGAAGGCAATAAAAATAAAAGACAAAGGAATAAATGAGAAAGAACCATTTCATAAACATTACTATTTGAGATAAATAGTAAACTAATTAAAAATATATTTATTATTATTTAAAGTGTAAAAATGATACTAGACAAAATTTATTAAAATATTAAGTTAGGGCATCAAATATTTTCAAATTTGTTTGAGATAATGCTTATCTATTATTTTATATTAAAAATTAATTATATAATATAGGTAAATTGTTGTCCACATCAAAATTATCAGTTCTTTGTAAGATTTAAGAAAAATGTCCATTAAAATCAAAAAATCAAAGTTAGAACAAAATCTTTTAGTTTATATATTATTTTTTGGAAATATTAAACTAACATTTTAATTATTTTCAATTCCCTAATCATTTTTGTTTAATAATATTTAATTAATCTAATAAAGCAAGTTATTGTAGTTTTATGAAATTAAAATATTGTTAGAAATAAATTTTTATAAAAATATTGCAGAATTCTCTCAGATTTTAATAGCTATATCCCTAATTTTTTTAGTTTAATTTTTCATTTTGGAATATTAATTATTCAAAACCATGGCAGAAGAATAACAATAAGAAAAGAAGACCAAGCCTCTTACTTTTGCAGGTAATAACTTATATCTTAAAACTTTTGAACTAATCCATAATTTTTATTCTTAGGTTTGACTGCACTTGCACAAGCCCTCGACTCCAAGCAAGCAAGAACTTCATTTGGTAAATTGCCTCTATCAATTGAGAAATCTCAGCCAGTTTTCGGATTTCCATAAGCCAAGAGAGATGATCAAGAGAAAATATTTATGGGAGAGCTCACAAAGACGAGCAACGCAGGAAAGTAATCCCCAGGTCCCATATATCAATACACAGATGAAGTCAAATATCAAAAAGTAAAATATTTAAATTGCCTAAATTATGATTTTAGCCTCCAGGATGGGGATTCGGAACTGCTGAGAGAGTTGGAACTGACAAACCTAAATATGATTTTTATGAAAATGCTGCTTTCTTAGATGACCCACTCTCTGCTGATGCCAGTAGAAAACCAAAGTGCTTAGCTCCAAAGATTGGAACTGAACCAAGAGTAAACAATTTGCTTTTAAAATTATTTATAGATGCAATTGAACACCCTTGAGACTACTCCAGGACCTCAATATCTCCCCAAGGATCGTCCAGAAATTGTAAAAGCTCCTTTATATACTTTCGGTTTCAGAAGAGGTGGAACAGGTGCTTTAAAGAATCAAACCTCTACCCCAGGTTCAGTAGGTCCAGGAAGATATGTACCCGAAGCATCTGCAAATCCTTCATCAAAATAAAACTTTCCTCGCTGGACTCTTCCCAAAGCAGGCAGACCAAACAATGAAATGAGAAGAGTTGATAAAAACCAAACTTATGACACTAGATCAGCAATCGGTAAACAAGCTCACTCCAAGAACAGATCATCTGCGGTAGCACATTTTGGTACAAGTGGAAGAGAGAACATGGCAAAGGTTGGCACATTTAAGGACATGATGCAGGGATCTGCTTCTGTTAAACTTTATCATCCTAAGTTCTGATATATTCATATTAAATTATAAACTTAGAAAACTATTAAAATGAACCAGAAGGGTTTAATTGCTTTTCTCATAGCTTTATAAATTTAATTATTGATAAGTTTTAAATATAGTTATGTAAAATTAAAATAACTAAAATTCTTCTAAATATTTATCAGTTAAGATTATCTATATTCAAGTCAGGTTTGTTTTATGTCTTTTTCTCTTCATTGTACTGGACAAGTAAAATGCTGTCTTCTGTAGAATAGCATTAAATTTTAGCAGTAATGAATGAAGCAGGCTATGACAACACAAAAATGAAATAATTAATGACTATGGCCACATATATCAAATGCTCCTGGTTTACATCTCTCTGGAACTTTTGTTATATATAAAATAGCACCAAGGGCATAAATTAATGCTCCAGTCATGTATTGTACGACAAAATCATCGACCATTACTCCCTCTTGGAAGAAATAGTGCACATACAACAGTGGGGATGAAACTGCGAAACCAAGAATTAAGAACATTGATCCTCTTAACCATTTGAACTCAGTTCTGCTGAAAACAGGCATCAGAGTAATTACGAAGACTATGAAGCATACGACTGTTACTTAAATCATAAAAAACTGTTTAATACCTAAGAAAATTAAAAAAAAATTCTTAATCTTACCTGCCACTTAATTGCAAGCAAAGACATATTCAATAGATGGGACTGTACTTCCAAAAATGAGAATTGTAATTCCAGCATAGTCAAGCTTGGCTAGAAAAGAATTCATATCCTCAGAGTAAACATAGAACAAATGGAAAATTGCAGAAAAGCCCAAACATAAAGAAGCTGATATCATGTGAACAAATAAAGGCCATTTAGAAACGTAATTAAGATATGTCTCTATGTCATCGATAGGTTTTATAACAGATAGAAACTCAAGCCACTACAACTTATCTATTCTATTTATGGTATCTTCATGAAAGTTTTCCATCCTTATTTGAAAATCTTTCATCGTGCTTTGCAAATAATTGAGCTATAGTTATAAAATTATAAAAGTTGATATTTTACTCTTGAAATGGTGAAATTAGCATAGAGGTCTTGCTCGTCCTAACTTGATTATTGAGATTGCATTAACTGTTAAACCTATTCTATTCTTTTACCCAGTTCCTAAGGGTAGTGAAGAATGTGCTCTTTCCACTCTTAGAACTTATTTTCAACTTAAGATTCTTTTTCTTCAATATAATGCTAAAAATTTTGGAATTCTTTCACGAATGAGAAAGTCAGACCTTCTATTCTGTGCATGGCATTCGCCATACTTTAACTCCAGTATAATATTAATGCATTTTTTTAATTAAAAATATGGATATTTTAATTAAGACCTTTTTCATTTAAATAATCATCTTATTAATCCTAAATTTGATTTTTATCTTAATTTTGAGGGCACGTTTAGAGTTAGGAATCTCCCTGTAATCCTTAATTATCGAAAGACTCTGGATTTAGCCCTCTAAATTAGCAAATTTCATGTTGTAAATTTGATAGTTCTTAATCAAAATACTTAGCTATGTGCTGTTTCTCTTTTTGTGTTCGATGGATTCCTCTCTGCCACACAAGCTCACCCATTTCTTGATAAGTGGTAAGAGTGTAGAGTGCATTAATAATGAGGATAGAGAAGAGAAGCATACCGAGCAAGTGACTCCAGACATTCACAGATTCATTGTGAAACTGGAAGAGAGACTTTAGAATAGTCCAAAACTTGTTGTGATATCCAATACGATAACCACGTTAAATGTATTCGTTATCAACAAGATGAATTGGTGCCTAAGCTACTTCTCCAACAAAGGCCTCTATTACCTTTCTTGTGTCCTCATACTTCTGCTTCATTTGTTTTTTATTCATACATTTTCTCTTATGAGACTTGCGAGCCTTCCCATTCTTGCACTTACGAAAAATATTAGGATCTTGGCTTGATTGACCTGATTATTTAAGATTGAGCTGTGATGACATATGATGAGTTGGATCCATCGAATTTTAATTTAGATTAAGAGAATTCTTATCTATTTAAATATTTTGAGATTCAAAAGAATTTGAAAATATATTAAATGCAATTAATGAATTTGTTAACTAGCAGTATATATAATTCCATTATTTTTACAGCGATTTGTTTTGAGATTGTTTAAATTTAGGAATTGTACTTTCAGGTAATTAAAATATTTTGCCTTAAATATTTACGTTTTATAAATTTAATTTCCTAAATAAAAAAAATTTTCTCACTGCTTCAAGAAAATAAAAATTGCCTATAATAGTGTTACATATGAAAATATTAATTTAAAGAATCTGAAATAATCAATGTTAAAATTAGTAAATTAAATTATGCAGATGTTAAAGTGTTTCATCTACTGTTTCCATATTATTTCAGCAATATCACTCATAATATTTATCATATTTTACAAAAAATTGAGATTTCACAAAACATCTATAAAAAACGGATTTCGTGAATATAAATACAATGATAATTTGAGAAATCAATTATTATAAATGAAATCTTAAATACAACCAATTGGCTCCCAAAAGCAAAATTTGAAGCCAACTGCTAATATTAATGGGTCCTATAATTAGGCATCCTCTTTAAACTAAAAATACTTGAACTCAAGATAGTAGTTCCTGACCTCCCCAGATTCCTCTTATCAATCCTAAAAGCCCCCAATTTAAAACTAGGATTTAGTAATAAATTCAAAAGTTTAAGCATCTATGAAGTCGGGGAATTTAAATTCTATGAGATATAACCATAATGCTTAGTTGCTCAATAGTTCAATCAGTTAAAGCAACTCAAGAAAAGAACTTCTTACAAGTAGCTTCAACTAAAATCAATCTTAAAAATAGCTTACACAATAGCAAAGACATATAAATCTCATTGAAGAGAATAATTTAAATAGAAAATTACCAAAGTAAAGCTATGGATCAGCATTAGCTAATCATGGTACTCAGTAGTATTAAAATACTAATCATTCAAGTATTCAGTAGTAGAACTAATAGTCACTAGCTTCTTAAAAGTAGCTATCTGTCAGACCCTTTTTTAATTCTATTAATTTATCTTTGATATATAAGTGACAGAAGATTATTAGTTGTAAAACAACAATCATGCAAAAGGGATATTAGAGCAAGCAAATATCTCTCATATTCCAAATATTTAACCCTAATCAACTACTTCTACCCAATTCAATTTAAGTGGAACTATGCAAATTGGCGGATAGTAATAAAACTAGTAATAGTAATTACTGCTACTTACTGTAACTGAATTGAAATCATAGTTTAAGGAGCTAAAGACTCATATGAATCATGAAATCGAAGTACTCAAGTAAAAGGTGTCCATTTTAGAGACAAACAATAAATCATTAAAAGACATACAGGAAAAAATAATAAAGGATTAGAATAGGATTATTTAGCCAGGAATTATCGACTATTAGAACATTTACCAAGAAAACATTGATGATGAATTTAAAACCTATATATTTTCAATAAATTAATAATATTTTTTTTTTAATTATTATTAAATCGAAGAACTGTTGATATAATTTAATTGTATATTTATATTTTCATAAGTAAGTTATAAGATTTAAATACAAATCGAAGAAGAGAGAGATTAATGAA
The DNA here is from genome assembly GCA_000711775.1 of Oxytricha trifallax. Taxonomy (NCBI): domain Eukaryota; phylum Ciliophora; class Spirotrichea; order Sporadotrichida; family Oxytrichidae; genus Oxytricha; species Oxytricha trifallax. The sequence continues at coordinate 9,939 of ARYC01019554.1, forward strand.
TTAAGTATCTCTACTAATTTATTTATATTTAAGCATCAACCTTGATGTACCACCCACAGTAAAACTAAGCTTGAAGTCATTAGGTTAGCAACTTGAGCATTAATCTGCCAGTCAGAAATAACTTTTAAAAGAACTAAAAAAAGAAAGTTTTGTAGAAATCCACAAGATATCCCTTGAGTCTAAAAGCGGAATGGCTGATAAAAAACGTGATTCAATGACAACTAAATAGAAATCTAAAGACACATTTTTAGATGGTAAAAGACCAAGCACAACTATGAGAGATCTAAACACCAAGAGTAACAACAAGTATATTCCTAGTTTAATATCCCCATAAAACAAAAGATAGAATTATGATGAAACTGAACTTGAAAGTACAATACAAGTTGCCATGACAAATAAAGCAAATACTCCTATTGAGTCTCCTTACCGAAACAGAAAGAATAAGATTATGAGCAATTTATTATAGAAATAGCAAACTAAGTAGCACTAGAACAAATCCTAAATTAAAAAGTAGAGCAGTAGAATATAACACAATAATTATTCAGACTAGAACTTATCAGATAAAATTCAATCCAATGTGGTTTTTTAATCAAATGTAAAAGCAAAGTCTTGCAAGTTTCAAAGCTAATTAGTATAATGATAATGAAAAATAATAGGTAACACCATAACAGCAAAGAAATAACACAATTTAAATTTCATAGAATAGAGATTTTTAACTCAAAAATGCATTTACTAGCAATCTGATTAATTAATCAATTGAAGATGATCCTAAGAAAACTAAATTAATGGATTAATCTGCACTTGTTGAAAGCCCTAAGTTCCTTAATTTTATTAACACAAATATTATTAGACTTATTTATTATACTGCCCGTAAATAAGAAGAGGATTAGAATCATGAAAGATAAAGTATAAGGTCTTCAAGAGACATGTAGACTAACAAGAATATTGGGTCTATTAACAATTTAATTTAGCCAAGACAGCTAATTGACTCCCAAAAAGACATTTTTGAAGATTTGGAATCATTAACTGAAAGAGGGTAGAAGCCAGAGATCAATGAAAAGGTTGTCTTATCTTCAAGGAGAAAAGAAGAAGTCAAATCTTCTTTCAAACAACATCAATATTCAAAGAAGGAGTTAATATGAAACTTTATAATTAGTAAGTGAATGAAGCCCGCTTTAATCCGAAGTTACATGCATAACAGACCACAGAACTTTAAGTTAAACGATTCTAACGACCTCGAGGACGATTCTATGAATAGTGATGACTGTGATGAAAAACGATCTTACACTCCTGAGCCAAGACATTTAGACAAACTTAACAACAAAAGTGCATAAAATCTGAATCACAGTTTAATTGGAATAAAAGGTAGTTTAAGCACATCTATGAGTGGAATTATTCAAGGAGTACCTGCAGTGGGTGGGGTTAACTCAGTCTACAAATCCTCAAAGATGGAGCTAAGTAAATACATCAGTAAACACAAAAGCAACATTGATTATCAAAATAAATATAATGTCATGGAGATCGGAGGCTATAAAGCATTAATAGAAAATAAAGGCAGTAAATGCTAATGCAGCATTAAGAACATCAAAGATATGGGATCCCATTATGATTTCAAGGTATGTGGGGAGTTCTGTAAACTATTAGGATCTAAAGAGTAAAAGAGAATTATATTGGAGCAAATTTTTAATGAATTAGATAAACCACCAACTGAGAAGAAAATAAAGAGATATCTGATAGATGCTAAATGGATTAGAAAGTGGTGTGACTTTACTAACTTTGACACCACTATTCTAAGCAATTAGCTATAGCCATAGATTAAGTCATAAATTGAAGATTTATTGGATGATTTGAATCAATCAAGTCAATTAAAAACAGATAGAAATGTTAGGTTTGACAGTTCAACTTTGTACTAAAAGCCTACAAAAATTGAGAACAACTAACTGTTAGATGCTGAACACAAAGGAAATATCAAAAGACTAAGAGAAAATTTGATTGAAAATTTCGATTTTATAGTTGTCTCCCCACTAATCTGGCTGCATCTATATTCGTGGTATTCTGCCGATTCTCAAATAGCCAGGTATATGTAACGAGACAAATTTAATACGAATCAATACATTCTGGAATTATACCCACACTTAAAACAAAAGAACCTAAATTTATCTTATATGGGACCTTAGCTGGACAATTCTAGTGAAAGTGATGATGAAGAATATAATGATAACTAAATTATAAGTAAAAACATTGATGATTAATATTCCCCTCAACTGAGGCAAAGAGTAGTAACTCAAACTGCAATTTAAAACAAAGATCAATTGACTATTGGAAACAGGCTGTTCCACTAACAGTACTTAAGAAAATAGAATAAACTTTCAAATAAAAGTTAAGAATTTATCAGAATAAATGAGTAGTGATTATAAGTGAATTATTAAATTATGAATTAAAATTATATTTAATATCATAAATTCTTTCTCATTAACTGAAACTTATTCGGTGGTGAGCTGATTCTCTCAGTGAATGACTCAATTTATATATCAGATTCCTAACAATTATCTTAATATTTCACAACTTTTTACATTCTACTATGACACTAAGTTGATGGGGTCACATCAGAATTTCTAAAAAGATTATTAAACTTTTTATTTATATTAGCTATTGATGATCTCTCGTGATAATACTGAGGGTTAAGTTCTTGCAGTCTTCTATCAATTAAATTCTAAGAATAAATTAACTAAGTTTGTTACTTCTCTAAGTTTTAGTTACTTTGTTTTTATTAGTGTACAAACTAAATTGAATTGAGGAAATTTATGAATATGATAGCTCTAAGTATTTGAAATAATTTGATCAAAATTAAAATTGCTGTACTTAATTATCGCCTAAATTATATTATAACTTTTATTTTTTATAAATATTATTTTGATTTTAATTAGTGATTCCAAATTCAACACGATATAATTATTTTACTTGAATCATAAATTAGAGAAAATTGATAACAGTAAATTTGGTCATTTTATAAGTATTTAAATAATTTACACAAGATAGATATACAATGAGAAACATTAATTGATAATTTATTTCTTTTGTAATATTCCTCTAGATTTGAATTTATTCCTGCAATAATGCTTGATAGTATGTGAGCTGAACATGTTTTTTCTTTTAATGGCTGACTCTTGAACTTTATCCATTTTTTGAGTGTGACAATCCTTTAAGACCTCCCATTTGTCTTTGATTCTTAGCTACTCTTGCATGGCTTCCAACTCATTCTCATGTTCTTAATTAAACACTTATATTTACAGACCTGATTGCCTTAGTGCTTGCTTAAAATATAGTTAATGACTTTAAGGCAGATAATAATATCATTACATATAAAATATTAAATTAAATATCAATATAGTCTGATCAGAACAAAATATTTGAAGAGTCCTCAACCTTAAACTAAAAGAAATTATGAGAAAACTTTTTTTAAAGGATTTTTTTATTCAAATTTGTATTGATAAAAGAAGGTATTTCTAAAAAGTTGCAAATGTTTCTCATTGATTCCAAACTTATTTACAAAGAATATGGCGTTATTTTTATTCCTTAGCGACTACACAGGCATTTAAGAGTCACTAACGATCGTAGGAAAAAATTTAATTTATTTAATTAAGATAATTATTGTACTTTCCCCTTATTTAATATGATATTTAAATAGATTTCCTACTGCTTACATAAATGAGTCTGTGTGTTAACGTCTTTTAAATGGTTCTGACATCTAGTTGTGCTTGTAGCATTAATGTGGAGTAAGTTCATCTTCATCATTATCTAAAAATTAATTCTAGACTTATCTGTGAGTGAGAGTATTCAAAGATTCTTCAGTAAGAAAAACTTAGCCAGACGAATTTCTTGATGAGTTATTTACTTATTGTCTCAAATTTTAATGCTTATTATTCAAGTGATTTATGTTTTATTAGGCTAATTTGTGGAGAGACTTATCAGTTAAAGTTAAAAGCATATTCTATTTGTATTTATCTTTAATTTTCAATTTCTTATCAGTGCTTTTCATTTATTTTGATATTGAGTAATTCATCAATTTCATAGAAGCAGGAGTATTAGTGATGGTCTTTTAGTATTTCACTGAGCTAATTGATGATTATTTTCTTTATTTATTTTAAGCAGATTTTTTCACAGAGTTTTAATTTAATTACAGTTTTTAAGTAAGATTAAATTATTGATTATTTTACTTCAATGTACTCTGATGTAAGTTATTCTAACTTGGAGTAATTTGTTTCTTGCTGTCCTGCCTTTGATACTTTCCTATGTCTGATTTTTATGTTTAATGTTAAACTTAAATTTATAGTACGCCTTTTTAAACGAGATTGTGATAATTTTGTTAAAATTATGAGAGGCTATCCTTCTTGCTTAGCATAGTTATCTCATAAATATATAAAACATTATCGTGGTATTAATTGACGAAGTCTGATTTACCTACTATTGCTGGCTTTACTATAGACTTTCTATGTATTATTTTTCTCTTTCTTTTAAAGGTTATTTTACTTATTATAGGATTCTTGCTCCTTTGTAGTTTTGAGACAACTTTTATATAGGCTGATATTGATATATTTTCTTTTATTAAATATTTTGATCCACACTCTGCCTGTTATTTATAACTTAAACTAAAGCTAATATAATTAAGTATGAACGATTTTTTTAGATTTAAGTTTGCTTAAAATCAGGTATCTACATTTCTTACTGACATTAAATGTTACTATAAAATTATTCCTTCAAATTATTGTTTTATTTTATGAAATCAATAGGATTAATGATATTATTTTTTTATTTAAGCTTCGCTTCTTATATTGATAACTAAATCATTGATGGAGATCTCTTGACTGAGTTTCTAATAGTGTTATATTCACTTCCTTATAATTCGTATTAATTGTTGAATATGTTTAATTAACATTTGCTTTCATACTTAATCTTGACTTTTAATTATATAATAAAATAAAAATGAATTTAGTTTTGTGTTTTTCATCAAACAGTCTCTGACTAAATCTGTTAATAAGCTCAAATAAAACAAAGTCATTAAATCTCCTACTACACATTTAATCCAAATCAGATATACAGTAGTAGTTATTTAATTGACTTAACATGTCTTTCTTATCAAGAATATTACCAAGCATATAGCATAGGTCAGTGATAATCAGACAATTCTTTTTGTTAATCTATTTCTCAATAAACTTAAGGCTTTATTCTATCAATCCTTTACTAATTAAAATGTAAAACTCTTGGATATATTAGTGGTTCTGTTGCTTACTTATTTACATTATATTACATTTTTGTGTAGTTTATTAAAGCAAATTTACGCATAATTTAGGATTTTTATTTGTACTATCTCCAGGAGGTTAAATGCCGATATTTGATTCATCTAGGACCTGATAAATTTAACTCATCTCACTTAACTATTGTTGAATATTTTATTCATCTGATAGTACTTGATTCGAGTTTGAGTGAAAATTAGGTTAGCTCAAGCAGTATATTAATTCCTAAGTAGGTATAGTTTTGTAATCCTCCCCAATAATAATGGACTGAGGATTTATTGAAAATCTATTGTAACTTATTGACTTCTTTCTCCAAGTCTCTACTTAATCCAGGATAATTTTTGTTAGTTTTAAAGTATCAACTTAGTAAGAATCGCTTCCACCACCGTAAAATGCTTTTTAAGAAGGACTTTTAGCGAATTGTCTCATTTATGGTTTTTGAAAATCTTAGTTATCATCTATTTCTTCTTCTGGTACATTGGCGTCATCATCTTCTTCAACTTAAACAGCTTCTTAAATATTTATTTAATGAGCCTCTGCATTTTAATTTTGTATAGTTTGACAAGGCTGCTTCTTTTTTTAACTTTGAAAAATATTACTCTAACTCTACATTGGAGACTCAAATTGCAAGTCTTTTTGATTTACTTGAACGCTTTATCTGAAGTTATTTACTAGAAGAGTCCTTGTTAATTGGGAGTCAACTGATGAAATGATACTTTGAATCTTAATTTAGTTATGGCGATTTGTTTGTTTATTTTCTTATTAGATATTTAAGTTATCATCACATATTATGAAATCCAAGCTTACTTCTTTTTATAGAAGTGGTGTCATAGATGGCTTTTACTA
>ARYC01019555.1:0-20816 GCA_000711775.1 Oxytricha trifallax
TTAACATGTCTTTCTTATCAAGAATATTACCAAGCATATAGCATAGGTCAGTGATAATCAGACAATTCTTTTTGTTAATCTATTTCTCAATAAACTTAAGGCTTTATTCTATCAATCCTTTACTAATTAAAATGTAAAACTCTTGGATATATTAGTGGTTCTGTTGCTTACTTATTTACATTATATTACATTTTTGTGTAGTTTATTAAAGCAAATTTACGCATAATTTAGGATTTTTATTTGTACTATCTCCAGGAGGTTAAATGCCGATATTTGATTCATCTAGGACCTGATAAATTTAACTCATCTCACTTAACTATTGTTGAATATTTTATTCATCTGATAGTACTTGATTCGAGTTTGAGTGAAAATTAGGTTAGCTCAAGCAGTATATTAATTCCTAAGTAGGTATAGTTTTGTAATCCTCCCCAATAATAATGGACTGAGGATTTATTGAAAATCTATTGTAACTTATTGACTTCTTTCTCCAAGTCTCTACTTAATCCAGGATAATTTTTGTTAGTTTTAAAGTATCAACTTAGTAAGAATCGCTTCCACCACCGTAAAATGCTTTTTAAGAAGGACTTTTAGCGAATTGTCTCATTTATGGTTTTTGAAAATCTTAGTTATCATCTATTTCTTCTTCTGGTACATTGGCGTCATCATCTTCTTCAACTTAAACAGCTTCTTAAATATTTATTTAATGAGCCTCTGCATTTTAATTTTGTATAGTTTGACAAGGCTGCTTCTTTTTTTAACTTTGAAAAATATTACTCTAACTCTACATTGGAGACTCAAATTGCAAGTCTTTTTGATTTACTTGAACGCTTTATCTGAAGTTATTTACTAGAAGAGTCCTTGTTAATTGGGAGTCAACTGATGAAATGATACTTTGAATCTTAATTTAGTTATGGCGATTTGTTTGTTTATTTTCTTATTAGATATTTAAGTTATCATCACATATTATGAAATCCAAGCTTACTTCTTTTTATAGAAGTGGTGTCATAGATGGCTTTTATAATTTAATTAAATTTTTCATATACATTTTTAAAGACTATACTATTTTGAGATTAGGGAAGTAACACTGAAATTAGCACTCATCTTGCCAGATAATGGGGATCTTCTATCAAACCTAGAGAATTCAGCTTCATCCTGCAAAAGTGAAGAATTTTAATCATCTAGGTATCTAATTCTGTCCATAGAGCTTCGATGATATTAAGACATTACTCTGCTATGCTTCCTATTTGCATTTGAAAAACCCTTAGTCTCAGTAAATAATCCTTCTCTTTATTGTTAATTATTATTTTTACAAGTATTGACAACTGACCTTCCTCTAAAAGCACTATGATTATTTTACTTTCTTTTTGATTTCTGATTTTCTGTCTAAGCTCTCTCTAGAATTCTTTCTCTAATTTTATTTGGGCTTTCATAATGCCGCTTGTTAAAGTAATACTATACGACATCCTATTGCTTTCCATTTATTTAATTTTGCTATCTTTGTACTTAATTATAAGCACTTTGTACATGTTTTAGCTCATATTAAACAAGTAATTTATATACTGGCGAGTTATAAGGACATATGTCTTTAGGCAATCTCCCTTCATCATCAACTTAAAGAAAATTAAGTTGCTCATCACTGAATATTAAAGTTGTTATTATTTTGATATTGTTCTATTGAATAGCCAAATATAGGCAGTTTTAATTTAGTTTGCCGCCTTGTAGATTAAAGTTGAATGTTTAATGAGTATTTCCTAAAGATTTTTGAAGTTAGTTATGATTCAGGGCATATTATAAAGCTGCTACTTATCCTCCTATAATAGCTATATGTAATGGAGAATAGCCATTTTTATTTTGTATAAATACAATAAATAATTTAAATTATTAATCTATCTCTTCGTTTCTTTTTACTCCTAATATTACTTTATCTTTTACTCCCTTATTAAGCTGTTCTTTTCCCTTAATGCAGCCCTAATTCTTTCTTTAGTTTAATTATCCATTGAATAATCTTTATACATTAAACCCATAAATCTGTCACTAAAATTGTTCGTGCGTCCATTCCACAGCATTTTGGAATTTGCATAATGAACTTAGTTTAAAGAAGTCATTCCTCATAAAGTTTCATTACCATTTTTTTAGGAATCTTCTTCTATTATGAATTATCCTGGCTTTGGTTTTATCTAATGAGTATATCGAATTAAAGGATTGCTCTCAAAAGTACAATATTCCTTAATATGTTGTTAATTCCTTAACTCATTTTTGTTCTTGTTTATTGTTCTAAGCAAAGTGCTGTTAATTGTATCATTTAAATAGCTTTTAGTATACAATGAAATCGACTACATAGTACTTTCTTACTGTGTGTCTAAATTTACGTTTGTAATATTTGTCTGATTTTAATCTCTAGTAACTATACTCTTGCATAATCTATGCCTAAATGAATGGTTTTTAGTAGAGATATCTATGGTTTAGTTGAGAATACTTAAATAATCAATAATATCATCATTTTTTATACTCCCCAAAGTACTTTAATTATCATTGTTATTCTGGTTTGATGTATTATCTCTTTCACTTGCTGGAGCTTTAATAGATTACTGATTTAACTGTGCTAGATTATTTCTTTTACTATGCTTGTTTTTTGTGGAGTAACTTATAGACATACTTATATTTGATTTGTAGTCATTTTCTTACTATCTCTACTAAGGACTCATTACTGTTTAGTTTCTTGTTGATCGATTAGAATTTCTGGATTAAATTCTCTAACTGAAGAATTCCTAAGTTATTTTTAAATTGTTCTTGTAATTTTATGTAGAAGTTGGATTAGTGCTTAATTAAAAAGGTCTTTAAGCTGTATTATGATCAATTTTTGAATTTAATTAAATTAAATTTCTGTTTCTAGTTGTTCTTATGGTAGTTACAGGTCTATTTGGCTAATTTTCAAGGATTTTAGTTAATTCTGAATGAAAGTTTTCTCTTTTAGGAGAGGATAATTGGAATATTTTTTCATCTCCTTTGTAAATCAAATCCATTATTTTATTAGTTTGTCTTTATTTATAATAATTATCTAATTTTATTTGCTTTTTTAATTTGATTCTTACATTTCATATAATATATTCTTTAATTGAGGAAATCATGAATAATTTATAATCAAAATGGAAAGAGATATTGATCTGAATTAGTTCAAAATTCTTAAAGTTATTTGTATATACTCTTTCACTTATATTATAATATAGAAAAGAAACCAGATACAGTAATCGAGCAGATAAAATTTTATCATGTTATAAAATTTATAATTTACTTGTAGCTATTTTGCTTTAAATAAAACTTATAAATTAATAATAAACAAAAGAATATTACTATAAACCCCATTTTATATAATTTAATTAAATATAATTTGGTGATAGAAAATACATCCTAAAATCTTTCATAAGATCATAGCTTCAGAATAATGATTAAAAGGCAAATTAAGCAATAAACGAAAGAGACCTATTGAAGTCCACTAATTTCGCCAATATGAATAAATTGGTGACTACCACTAAAGATGAAAAGAGAGTATGTTTAGTATTAGAAATGGCTTAAGGAGTTGATTTAGTAGCATTACTTAGAGCTAATATGATTATTAATGAAAGATTTGTTAAGATTATCATCGCATAAGTAAGAAAACTCAAATTATAAATAAATATTGCTTTGTAGTTATTAATAACACTTGAATATTTACACTCGCAGGAAATACTTTACAATGATTTAAAGGCTTCTCATATTTTTATAAATCAAAACCTTAGAATTGAACTAATTGATCTAGGCTTAAGTGAACAAATTTAAGATGGAAGGTAAGAAAGAACTAAAATGAAATTAATGTATAGTACAAGTACTCCAGCAGGCACTTACCACTCAATGTCTCCAGAGGTAGCTAATCTTTTTTCTAAGACACTCCAAAATTAAGAAATTATCTACCCTGATGATTTAGTTACACTTACCTCTGATTTATATTCATTAGGCATTTTAATGTATGAGTTGCTTGCTAATAAACCACCCTTTGATTACTTAAACACCCATTAATCTAATAAGAAATAGAAATATATAAAAATAATTGATCATAAAAATTACTTTCATAAAACCTTAGCAATTATTAATCTTAGAAATTTTTCCAAAAATTTAGGCATGCAAAAAAATAACAATTAAATAGTACCTTAAATACTATATTAATTTAATTGTCCTTAAAAGAAAATAAAATAATACTTATTTATTAATATTTTCTTAACATCATTTATATATTCTTTTATTTAACAGATGTGCTTTACTAAAGCCTAATGAAAAATCATAATAAGAGAAAGTAGATTATTTGAATATGATAAGTGAAGGAGTAACCCAGGAATAAATTGAGAAATTAAAATTAACGTATAATGAAAAGAATAACCTCGAGTTAAGTGAAGAATGTCTTGATTTTATAGTAAAGGTGTTGGAGAAAGATCCTAGAAAGAGGTTGGGCAATAACAAACAGTTTTAAGATATATGGAATCATAAGTATTTAAGTGGAAATATTATTGAAGGAATGACTTTAAGGGAACTGGCTGAGGCTTTAGTTAAGGGTAAAGAATATAAAGTTGATTAGCTATTGAAGCAGGAATTTGATGATAAACTTAATGAATAAATGCAAAATTGGCTTTATATTTAAGCAATTTTATTATAGATCTCATTGAATTAATAGGTGAATATTAAGATTTAGAAAGTATTGACAACAATTTAGACGATTAATAAAATGATCCTTTTAAAGATTTTTGACAATAATACTTGTAAAGGCTATTTAAATTAATTTATCAATGTTAACAAGCAAAAATTATCATATATCAGTTAGATTTTCTAGGAAGGTTTATTATATTGTTCACTAGAATATTCAGTGTTTATTGAATATTTTGTAGAATTCTCCTTGTAGTTCTCTTAAATTCTATTATTTATCATTTACATTTCTAGCTCCATATTACTCTGACAATTTTGTCTTCTCTTTCTGTAACTATTCATTCTTTCTTCCAAATTCTTTCAATTCAGCTTCAAATTCCTACATTTAATGTTAAAATATGATGATTATTATTATAGTTATGACTTACCTCAACTCTGGCATTATATTTTCCAGAAGCAGCAGAGAGCCCCTTAATTCTAGTTCTGAGTTCAGAGAGATCATTCTTGAAGGAAACAGACTGATCATATAGAGTTTTCAAGGCTTCATCATGCCCTCCTCTCACTCTACCATCCTAGTTCTGGAATAACATAATAAAATATATTATAACGATTGGGCTTCATCATTTTCACCTTTCCTGGTTGGTCTCTTAAAAGAGGATGAAGAAGCAGGAGGCTGGTGAGTTTATTCCATCTTGGCCATGAGTGATTTGTACTTTGATTCCATTGTGTAGTCCATATTTAAATGAAGTGAAAGCAACTTATGAAAACTCTTTTTAACTGATTAATTATTATTATGAAAATACAATCTACAAACTATAATTGAAGTATAACATAGAGTGTTGAGAAAGGTGTTAGTAAAATTATTAGTGAATTGAAATTACTTAATTGGGGTAGTTACTTATCTTTAGATTGAACTCATGAATGCTTGCCATCACCTTATTCATTATCCCAAATCTACTATCAATTAATGAAATTACTGCATATACATATATTGATAGGCATATGCAATTCAATATTTTACCAAAGTTATTAGAAAAAATTAAAGTATAATTATATTAAATTTCTGTAAATTCATATATTTATATAATTATTTAATATTTTTTCATAAAATATAATACCAAAAATGAAGTTTTTTTATGTTTATCAATTTAATACTGAATTGAAAATTATTTTTTTTAAAAAAATAATAAAAAATTAAAAATTCATTCTATTTTTTAATTTTGAGCAATTAGATAATTAATTATTGCATTCGATTTTTTTTAAATAACTAATTAAACTAAAAAATATACAAAAAAATAATATCTTCTAATAAAGCATTCTAAATTAATAGATTTAATTATATAAAATTTAAGAATATTTATAAAGCCCAAGAATTAAAATTGATTAATTTTATAATTCATTTAAATTAATGAACATTAAATCATTTATTTTAAGTTTAAATTCTATTGTTGTTCTTTGTAATTCTATAATGATGTTCTTAACAATCCATAATTCAATCTACTGGAAAGTTCTCTTCTTTTGAAATCAGAATTAGAGAACCTACTGTTATATTCATCTTCCCTTCTTTCTTTCCAGGCTGATTATCTAATTTCCAAGAGTCTTAAACCCTGTAGAAATATTCACCAATGAACCTTGGATTTGAATGCTAGGCTTGTTTGACTATAAACATATAATATAAGTGAATCTACTTACAATTTTATTTCTGACGTTAATAACGCAGTTAGTTGTTTTCTCAATATCCTCAAATTTAGCATCTAAAATGGGATGACTGGCTGGGATGTTGATCTCAAAGTTAACGACTAAATCTCCATCTTCGTTGATGTCTGTCATCATTTCATAGCCGTCACTGCTTATGGGCCCTCTGTGTTAAGACGATTCAGTTGCCAAATTGGTGTTAGAGGATTCTTCTTAAGCCATTTGCAACATGTCACGTTGTTAATCTTGGCGTTGTTAAGGAAGCTAAAATTTGGAACTGATGTTTGAGCCCTTTAGTGAACTGAAATCATTTCTGTTTTGAGAGTTATTGTTGTTGAAGTCCAAAAAGCTATTGTCCTCAATGTCCAAGTCATCCTAGTGCTCTCTGTCTCTTCTTTGATTGTGATGATGACGGTCATTCTGCAACAACTACTATGACTGATCTTTAAGTGGTTCTATTATTCATCAATCACAATATAATCAGATTTTAATTTTAATTTACTTTAATAAAAGCTTAATTCTAAAAATTAATATGATTCAGCAATATTAGAATTATTATTAAGATTGTTATTTCGTTATGTTTATTTTTATAACAGATTATTAATATGATTAGTTATTTTACATTATTCTTAAAGGATGGATTAATTATTACTTCCAGAAGATGTAGCAGTTCCCTCCAATGTTAAATTTGTTGGTTATTGTTCAATTACTTTAGAAAATTGATTAAATAGTCAATTTTAAATGTAAAATTCCTAATGATTTTGAGTCGGGCAATATTATGATCTTTCTATATCTCTTTACTTACGTTCTCTTTAAGGTGTTTTAGAGCGACTTCTTGATTGATGCTTTTTTCTAGGTCTTACTTCGCTTTCAGCATTTTATTGATTTGAGCCTCCGTTAATATTAGCTCCTCCGCTTCTCTCTTCATACTCGTTTTTATAAGCGTCTGATCTCTAGAAGGGAACGGAGTTTCTGATTTGACCTGCTAAGTTGGAATTGAGGGCTTGGCCTGAGGAAAGAATCTATTCGTATTATTGGGATTAGATTGAAGATGATTAATTAATTTTGTTTTAAATTCTTACTGGACCGCCGTTCTTAAAGAGCTCGATTTATTCGATTATCATGCAAGCTGCATCGTATTTTGACTGTAGAGATCCTTCAATAGTCACTACTATCTCGGAGAGATCTCGATCACTATCCTTGCTTGAATGAATTCTTATATTAGCACCTCTTGATTTCTAAGAGATTTCCTTAATCATACAACCACCAGCCCCTATAATCTTGGTTACGAGGTTGCTTGGGATTAAGATTGCTAATGGATAGTTCTTAAAATTTTTCTTAACTGATTCGTAGTATTCATCAAGCCTCTTACAGAATTCCATAATTGCCTCTTAGATATCTTAAAGTGATCCAGTCATTCTCTATAGTTTTAATTTAATTTTAAAGTTTTACTTACCACAACACTTTCGTCGCTTCTCAAAGCTCTGTTAGTCTTATCTCTATAGCAATTCATGTGCACGTTAAGCTCATCCTGCAAGTATTTTGTAAAGCTACCATTTTTACCAATTATAAAGCCAACTGACTCTTCCTTGACCACGTATTTACAGCAAGACTTAACTTTATCTTTTTAAATTGGTTCAGCTTTCTTCTCAATGTCTTCAACAGAGTAAGCGTACTTCTCAAGAGTGGTGTAAATCTTTTAGCATGCAGTTGCTATATGTTTTGGTTGACCTCTGATTGAAACACTTCTTTAACTCATTCCATAAACTGGTTAGTTTACAACAATATCAGCTCCACTTTCGTCCATGAAGTTCTTAATTTATCTTCCTTTGCCTCCAATTACCAAAGCAACCAAACCTTCTGGAATTAAAATCAAAAAGTCCAAGATTGAGGTAGAATTCAATAGGGAAGTCTTAATTTTGTTCTTTGAGAACTCAGTTTAAATTTCAAGAAGTTTCCTTAAGATAACCTAAAGTGCATCAGCTTTAATATCTATGATATCTGACTGGAAGACTAAAACCTTGCCTGGGATATCTGGGATTTCAATCTTCTCATCAAAGAAGACATTTGAGCATTTCGTTTAATGACAGATCTTAAATATTTGGTTATCATAGCATTATAGTACCTACCTTATTTAAATAGGATTCATTAATGGCACCTTCTCTGAGAAAATCCTTGTTAATAAATACTTTGTAATCGAAAATTTGTCTCTCTCCCTGTCTTTCTTCTCCCCCTCTTCTTTTTCTTTCGTCCATTCTTCCTCTGCTCGTGCTTCTTTGAGCAGAAGGTCTTCGTCTCCTTTAGTTATTGTCATTACTTCTTGATCTATTAAAAATTTTAATCAGTTTGAAGGAGTCTTAGATTTAAGGTGTTTAGAGGGACAAAATCTTTGAAGTGATCTGTCAAAAAGTTAGTAAAGCTTACCTATGATGTTGACGATCTCTTGACTGTTCCTGTGAATTTTCTCTACTTTAACGATCAAATCCTCCTTATCTCCCATTTTCTCTAGATCTACAATATCATTAATTGATGGGGCTTGGAATATAATAAATCATTTTTTTAATTAAATAGCAAAAATACTATCCCTATATAATTATAGCTTGCAGAAAATATTTTATAGAGTGGGGATGTGATATAGTTATTACGTACCTAGATCTTCTTGGAACATCCCTACTGTTGGAGTTGTTATATGATGGTGAGGGCGAGTCTTTCATTCTTCCTCGATTTCCTTCTATTTAATTATTTATAAGCGAATTATTAGAATCTCTTTTGTTAAGTGACACTCTATCTCTGATAGGTGAATTTGATCTTGACATTTTTATGTTCCTTAAAAAAATAGACAAAAATTTTAGCAATTTGTCTAGACTAAAAATTAGAACCCAATTTGATAAAATCAAAATATAAAAATCCTTAAAGAAGAGTTATATGGCGGCATTATTTACCTTTTTGACAAATGATGTTAATAATTAATGTAATTCAAATTGCATCCTTGATATTTATCTCATTATCATAGCTTTGTAATCAAAGATATTTTGTATATATAAAGTATTATAAAAATTGATCATTCATTAATAAAGTGTTAATTAGTGCTTTTATGACCACTTTTTTGAACAATTGATTGTATGCTTCTATTTTGACTGCTTGTGATTAGACTATCTTTGCTCACATTTACCTCCATAGAAACTACCTTTATCTTGTTGCCATCTGCAATAATAATGTGTGACTGGTCCACTTATAGCATTTTTTTTTATTCACTGTATTTCTCTAACTCCCCTCCCTTGTTATTCTTTAAATCCATATCGAAACTATTCAACTATACTTTTACTTGCTTGCCTGTGGTAACTTAGAGCACATAAACTTCATTAAGAGTTTTAAAAGCTACAAATGGAAAAAGCTTGTAATCATAGTCTTAAATCAGCATAGTTTGCAAAACACTCTTTGGAGCTTCTAGTTTAAAGGTTTTAAGTGGGATTGGTTAATTTCCATGAATTTGTTAGGACTAAGATTGCTACATATTCCAAATAAATATATATCCCTACATCGTACAAGTTAGCAACAAGTCTTAATCTGCACTATTCAATTCTTAAGCTGAAACAACGAAGGAGTTATGTGGGAAGTCGCAGAGCTTAGTCATGTTAGATCCTTATAACTACCAGCTAAATATATCTTAAAGATTACATTAAATAAATTCGTATTAATCTAGGTTTAGTTGCATTTTTATCATTGGAGCATGATATTAATCTATACTTTGAAATGAGTTGCACACTATTAATTTTTGTTCTATGTGCTTGCTGTTTATTACAGACTTGCTTATATCCTACAGAATCCCATATCTTTAATGACCCTTAATTGCAAGCTTAAATGAAGTACCTATTATCTACAGAAGTTAAGCAGGTAATTGGCACTTCATTTCCTTCTGATATTTATTGAATTTACTAAAAATCATTGTAAATATCCCAAATACCAATTAAATCCCCTAATATATTTATATGAATATAATGAGTATTTAATTATTAGTTAAATAAATTCTTGAGGTTTTAACTTTGACTTTTTTATCAATTTTTAATTAATCTATAGATAGAAGTTTTTAAAAATTATAATTATTAATTTAATTCAGACAATTTTATTCAAATTAAATTATTATTAATTGTTTAAAATTTGAAATTATTTTGGAGTTTTGGAATGCTATGATCATAAGAGCCTGTCAAAAGAACTTTATTATGTTCAATCATGCAATTTATATAGCCTTCATGATAGGTAAGTATAGTCTTCAGCATTTCGTAGTCATTATCAGAATCAAACACCTCCAAATAGTGTTTATTCTGTAAAGCTTAACTTGAGGAGCTAACAACCATTTAGTTACTTAGCAATACTAAGGTATTTATCAAGTGTTGTTGCTGTATTTCAGCCTCCTCACCAGATTCTATCTCCCAACTCATTTATCTTCTTTCCACTTCACTTTAGATATAGTGTTTTAACTATCCTTCAAGCAGATCTAACCTCGCATAAGCCTTATCAACTATAATTGATAGAGTATCATTTTTCTTATTTATGGCTATCTGGTGATCTTACAATGATTCAACATCAATCTAAAGAAGTTTCAGCTGTTCTCTCACTAAAGCATCATTTTACTCGTTTTATTCTATCATAAGACCGTGTTTCTTAATTATTTCATCTTGCTGTTAATCAATGCTATCTTTTAAGGATTCTATCATTGTGTTTATATTTACTTCAATCTATTGATTTTTCTCGAATCCCCCTTGGATTTTAATGTTCAACTCTTTCTCTATTAAAAGGATTCTTGTTATCATTTCATCTATTTTCTTGTTTTGGTCTTTGTCAATATCAGTTTGCAGTTTTCTCATTTCTGTTCTTACATTCCCTTGAACTCCTCCTATTTAATCTCTTAGTTTTTCAAATTCAAACACAAAGTCTTTAAATTATTTCTCAAGTGTCTTGACCTCATTTTAATCTTTGATTCGCATATCTTTTAATTTCAACAAATCTTTTACAGTTGAAACAATATCAGTCTAGCTTTTCTTAATTTAAGTTAGATCATCATTAGAGTTGTACTATTTTTGCTACTGCTCAAGCTATGGTATTATTTCAGATTCGAGTTATATGATTTTATTTGTTGTGTATTAAAGTTCCTATTAATTAATCGATTTGAAATCTTCAATTTCTTTTGAGATTAATGCTTTCAACTGGCTTTCAATCTCAAGCAAATGCTCAGATTTTTGAATCTTATTGTTTAAATGATTGACTGTTTTAAACTGATTAATATCTTGTTGAAAATCGTAAATTGCTCTAGTTATGTGATCTCTACGAGCATCATGA
Source organism: Oxytricha trifallax (assembly GCA_000711775.1). Taxonomy (NCBI): domain Eukaryota; phylum Ciliophora; class Spirotrichea; order Sporadotrichida; family Oxytrichidae; genus Oxytricha; species Oxytricha trifallax. Next base: position 11,704 of record ARYC01019555.1, read on the forward strand.
TTGAGTAATTTCTTAATGTTATGTTAACTGATCATCTTGGCTATAGAATTTTCAAACTCTTCAAGGTTTAATAGAATGCTTTTTTGTTTAACAAATGGATCACTCATAAACTCTTTCAATTCTTGATCCAATGTACTCCAAGTTACAAAGTCAACACCTTGCATATTATGTCTTACTTGACTTCGCTACTCTTGGAAAAACTGTGACCAGCTTGCTTTCTTGAACTCTAAGAACTTATCAATTTCCTCATATTGATGATCTTTATGTTCATCTGTGTTAAAACATGAAACGCAAACATTTCTCTCACAATCTCGACAGAATAAATTTACTTTTAAGTCAGGATGAACGTTACAGATAGGGTTTTACTTGGGGACTATATTCAATCTCACTTTCATATTCGTGCCACTTTGATCTAGTAACAAAGATTTACTTGTTTCTCTAATTATAGTTTTCGATGAGAGATATTCCCTTCCCAAATACAAAATAGATGTATTTTGTTATTTTATTATAAGTGAAATAATTTTTTTTCTTCATTTTATATAGAAAATATTTGACTTTAAAACTAATTTATTTAAATTAATTTCTTAAATTATTTTACCAATATGCTAATCTTCTCTATAATTAAATTTTAAACTTCGCTATTTTTTTATTATCATTTAATCAACATAAATTTTTATAATATTCCTATGAGAAATTTATTACAAAATTTACTTAGCTTGATCGATATAGAAACTATATTTTTATTTTTATAGATAACTTATAGTATTTAGGAGTTTATATTTTTTAAGAGGAAGATATTTCTTATTCACCATTTTATTGGTTCCTTCAATTTCTTCTTTCTACATTTTCTTTGGGCTTAGATTGTCTTGTTATTCTTTGGGATTCATTGTTTGCCTATTGTTTTAAGTATAATAATATATGGAGTAAGTTTGAAATATGAGAATAGTGATTGTCATCAAGTGAATTATTTACTGATGAAGAGCTTCCATTCAAGAAAATATCTTAACTCTATGATCCAAGTGTGAAATCTATTTCTTCAGGTTTAATAGATTTCACAGGATTTTCAATCACACTCATCATGCGATTCATCGTATTTGATTTGGATTATAAAGCCATACAAAATATAAAATATTATAGTTGCACTGATGCATGAGATAGCTGCTTAGTAGGCAACTTTTACTCTTCGTCGACTCTATTTGGAGTACTCATTTTCTTCTGATGTTGAGATTTATTATTTACTAAAGATTGAGATTTAACTGGCGAAGTATTTTGACTTGAGCTATTTTGGCTTTGGAAAACTTGTGTTCCCGCCTTCTTTTTTGCGGCTGCGATTGTAGTGATCGTATTAGGTGACTTTGATCTGTCTCTGAAAGAGAGTGTATTTTGATTTGAACTATGCTAGGAATTCATTTTAAACAGAAAATAAATATTAATTATTAAATCAAGAATAGCCAAAAAATAATTTTTAATTACTAATTAACAAAAAGAATTAACTGCTAATGAATTAATTTAAAACTGAAAAAATTATATCCCTTCATTCTTAAAAATCAAGCTATCTCTTTAGACTTTAATGACCATGATATAAATTTGGTGGATTTAGGTCGTCAACATCAAACGGACTAGCCATTGTAGCTTAATCAACTGAGATATTGGCTTTGCATATTTTACAATCTAAATCATCAATGAGTTTCTATTGTATAGCCTTTTCAACACAGGCTGTATGAGCCATATGCTTAACCTTCTTCAGGCAGTTATTCATTTAAATTGAGTTGTCAACTAACTTGAAGAAATGATAGCAGATTATACATGAGGAAGTCTCTATTAATTTGGGGTCTTCTTTTATCCAGTCTTTTAAGTCTTTCTGTGGGGATTGCTTGAAGGTTTCTATTAGTTATTGAGTTTGCAAAATATTATCAGGTTTAACTAAGTTGGTATGAAAACTTGGATTTTTAGTAACTGTGGATCTATGTCTGAAGCTATTAAATACCTTATTCAGAGTCTTTGAATCGTCTTCTGTGTCATTGTTTTTCTCTGTGATAATTGATTCTATGATAAAATTATTCATTGACTTTTCATATCGATTCTCATCAAATGGGAAATTCTTATTCTCAAAATGCTTTACAGCCTTAAGAGGTGAAGGCTTTTGTGTATTATTCTATTTTCCTTGATAATTGAAACTCATGCTTCCATCAAGAATCTCAGCCTCTTAAGCATCACTATCATCTAATTATTAATCTTAAACAGATTCATTAGGCCCAAAGTTTTATTGCTCATCGTCCATAGATTGGGTATGAACAGTTTCTATTTTCTTTTCGAACTGATTTTTCAAGAACTTCTAGGGAGTTGCATAGTCTTTGTCATTTGTTCTATCATGATAGTCTTTCTTTTTAACTTAATTCTTCACTTAAGGCTCTTGCTGTTGCTCATCATCATCAATTTTAGATAAAGCCTACATATTTTTCATGTCTTTTTTGCAATAACAGCAGTAAAGAAAGATTGCTAGAGTCATGATAAATATAGATAAAATAAATAAATAATTAATCTAATATAATTTATAGACCGGGTAGTACTATAATTAAAGCTATTTCCCATCCCTTTAATTTAGAACTATCTTCCCTCACTAACTAATCGTCATCGCTAAGGAGCATACTCGTTGAGAATGTATAGTAGTTATTACAGTACTAAACTTTAAGTAAATTTTCGAAACTTTTCCAGGAATAGCCATTACTGCTACCACAATACTCACAAGAACCTGAATTTGGGAGCATATTAATTTAACTACCTAGGCAAGGCAAGCATGTAGAACCATTAAAATACTGAGAGTAATTGCATATTGGAGATGAAAGAACTGTTGATAATTAGAGGTATTTTAAGAGCAAGTTATTTTAGTATACACCTATACTCAAATTTCTATTTATTGTCTTATCAATAGAAATCACATTTTCCGATATATTCTTTACAAAATAGTACTTCTCATCATCAATATAGTAGAATTTCATGACGTTTATCATGTCTATTTATGCAGTGTTAACACTTGAGTAAAGTGTGTAATAAATTTATATGTGATCATTGTTCATTTTTCTTATGCTGAATTGTTTTCCAAGGTAACACTCCGTATAGTTACACACTATTGATTTGATTAAGTACATCCCAGCATTTTTCTCAATCCCGTATACATCTATACGACCAGAATTTTCATTATAAGACCAACATGAAACTACCATAAACTCTCTTACAATTCTAACTTAATCCCCACAAAAATCTTAAATTTGCTGTGTAAATCTCAAGTGAACTGTAATGGGAGACACTGCTGCATTTATTTCATAGAAGTTGCAAATGTTATCTGTAGCTGTTTTGTTATTACTGCACGAAAATACTTGATATATGCTTGAATCAGTCTTCTTAATGATATCATAGTTGAGTTGGTAGTTCTAATATCTGGCTTCTAGTTTACCCAGCAAGGTTTTCTTATCAATGAAATAAATGTAGTTCATTAAGTCATCTCTATAAATTAATGCTTCATCTAAGAATATCAAATCTTCCAAGCCCTTGTTAGTATAATTCTCACTTGGGATTATCTAGAATTGATTCGTTGCTGTGTTAAATTAGTAAGAATATGAAGTGTCCCCAAGCACATATGACACTTTATTCTTGCCGTCTATTGTGTAGTACAAATGTGGATTAGATATTCTAGCTGAATCTTCAAATTTAAATTGACTATTTTTTAATAATATATGACATACTATCATATTTAATATAAGCTGTATTTTATCTAATAGGATTTGTGTAATTGGTAAATGTACCTTGCGTAACTAATTAAGTTAAATTGTGAATTTCAAAGCCATTATCACATTAAAACATTGTTAATGGTCCACCCATTATAGAACAGTTTACTCTTGGACTAGGAATAGTATAAGCTCTTTATAATTTGAAACACTAAGAAGAGTCAAATAACCATATTATATAGAGCAAAAGTGTTGAATATAATCTTAGGCTTAATTATGATACCATTATTTTTTTATAATTTTAATTTTTAATTAAATCTTAGAATAAAATTAAGTAAATATATTAAATATACTGTATAAATAATAAAGAAATAAATTAATCAGTTACTCTGGAAGTTCACAAAAAGTTTGAGAGGACTCCGATTTCCTTTTTTTGAATATTTTTATCAATCTTAGTCTATGGATGATGGTGTAGATTGAGTGATCATATGGGGTCCACTTTAGGTATTTAAATATTAAAAATAAATTAAATATAATATTTGAGCATTTATAGCACTCGGTTTTCTTTGATGGTGAGCTTTTGAGACTTTGCATGCAAAATTTATGAACATTCTATGGATTCTTATGACTGCAACTAGGACTCATGCTTATTAAATCCTTGATTTCAAGTAACTCCTCGCATATTACACATTTCAATCGATTAGTGAGCACATCTTTTTCATCCTCCTCGGGATCAAATTTTCCTTAGAATATTATCCCACTCTCTTCCTTTCCCTACTTTTGATATTTATACTCGCCAGAGGAATTCTCGTAAGGATTGTCTAGATCATTATCATCATGAAAGATTGGCTATTGAAAAGGGAGTTATAACTCGATATCATTCAATCTTCTACTAGTTTCAAAGTCATTGTCAGCCAGAAACTTCGAGGCTGTACTTGGAGTTCCTCTCATCCTAGCTTACCTAAAAATATTCGATAGATTATTATGATCACTTTCATTTGTAAATTTGACTTTCTTCTTTGAAATATTAGTGTCCTGTGAGTTTATTCGCATGTTTTTCAAGATAATCTTTGAGTTGTTTTGCTTCTTAATAGTCTCATTGTGTCTTTCTTTATCTTGTTGAGTTTGTTAAGTTGCTGCAGAAGTCACCGGTACTTTCTATAATTCCTTAACTTATAGTACTTTAGCCTTTTTGTACTTTCTTAGCAGCTTACAAGTAATCACTGCTAAGATGGCTGAAATGCAAAAAAACGCCAAAATACATATCACAATTATCGTTATCAATATACTCTAATCCAAATCAGCATTCTTAACAGATTATTATTGGTTATTTATAGTTGAAGTCTCATTATTCTGATTGTTACTAGTTTGATTAGTTTAGGATTGATTTTAACTACCTGAGTTGGATTAATTGTTCTATTATGTTTAATTGGTCTATTATGTTTAATTGTTTTAAGTGCTGTTCTAATTATCATTATTGGTTTAATTGGTCTATGTTTAGTTTGTGTTGCTATTAGTGTTATTGCTTGTTTAATTAGACTGTTAATCAGTACTATTCGATGAGTTGGTATCATCGATTGATATAATAATCAGAAAGATAATAAATAAAATATTAAAAAGATATTTAATAAAGTATCAAAAATATATTATATATTTGATTTAGAGAATGTTATATAAATATCACTTATTTGTGAGAAACTCCTATAATAATTTTAAATGTTTTACAACCGGATATTAATTTAATAATTCTTTTTCTGAGCTTCTTCAAAATTTAACTACGTTTACGAGTATCCTAAATTATCAAATTTCATTCTATGACATATAAAAATAGTCAATTTTATGTTTAGTAGTATTAATATTTTAAGGAAAAATATTAAAAATAACATTGAAAGCAAAAATAATTTAAAAAGTTTTATTAAGATGGTTTATTGGCCATTGGATTAAGATTGGGTGGATGCCCAAAAATCAAAGCATGAAACTATCTGGTTTATCTATCTGGCTGGCTTAAGCCACAGTATTAATTTCCGTATAGCATTAAATAAATAAAACATAAATGATTTGTAATTCAATAGGATAAGTTATTGATTTTTATTTTCTATACTGGAAGTTTGTAGAATTGAAAAATAATAAATGTAAACCCCATTTTATTCATAATCTAATAAATTATAATTTTAAATTTGTTGACTTGTGAATTAAAACAGTATTTTATTATCAAATATTTATGATAATATTAGTCTGATTACTTGTAGTATTTGTTTAATTTGTTTGTTAAGTATTATTTGTGGTGCTGTTTCCACTATTTGAAGTATTATTGGTATTTGTATTAATAATTAAATAGAATTCATTTTGAAAGCTAATTCATAATATATTTAATTTATAAATATAAAATGCTAATTTATTGTGAAAAAAGTATAAATTATTTAGGAGGAACGTATCTTTTAATTAATTATTCATAAAATCAGAGTTTAAAACAATATTATTATTACTATTATTTAATGCTGTACGGAGATTAATACTGGGGCTTAAGCCAGCCAGACCAGATAGATCTAATCAGATAATTTTATGCTTTAATTTTTGGCCATCCAATCTTATCTGTCCAAGGGAAACGATACCCATATACTGGACTGACTAACTTCACACAGAGCACGTTCACTGATCAATATAATATCTATAAACTTTGGATTTTTATAATATTTTCAATATCAATATGCTTTATTTTTGAAACATTAAAATTTGCCTACAAATTTTTTAATGAAAGATTAAACTGCTCTATTAATAATTTTAAAATTACTTTTATACTAAAATATTAGCGGGCGATGTTGGAGTAGGAGTTGGTATGGGAGGTGTGTATCCATCTGGATAAGGAATAAAGTCATCAATAATGGTATTACTAGGCTATTTATCCTGGACTCCTTAGTAAAGCTAGAAACTTTAGATAACTCTTTGATTTTAATAAGGGTAATTAGAGCTGTTGTAAACAGGCTAATTATTGCAATAAAGCAGTTTCAGTAAATTCTAGAATGAATTAGTAGCGTAAGTTGTCAAGCAAGATGAACAAATTTAAGAGTTGAAATCTGCTGCAAAATTATCAGGAGGGCACTATATGCAATTAAAAGTGCCAAGACTTTAATTGAAACTGCACACAGGCATGAAGTAAAGCTTATCAAGTTTCTGATAGCTAGCTAATAAATTATTTCCATGAACACCAAATTATAAGGATCCCTTGCCCATTTCATCCAAACTTTTCTGACGAAGATGATTAGTAGTTGTGTAATTTTTATATTACTTAACTCCATTAGATTCTAAGGAGAATAGCTAGAGGGTGTTAATGAATGTGAAATTAGCTAAAGTGCTATTCTGTAGCTTAGATTCGTATTGAGAAGTATAAAATATAGTTGAATGGTTTAAATTATGATACTATATATCCATCTTTCCGCCAACAGCAGAGTAATAGTAAAAATATTTTATTAATTTAAAAGTATTACTTTCCTAATGAGCCACCACCACTTTCCATCGCAACTAAACTAAGAGTACTATTATTAAGGTTTCTTTAATAAACTTGAATTTTCCCTTGAGCACTAAGAAATTGCGAACAGCCTATAATCACATATTGGTAAGTGATTCGTACATTCTCAATGCATTAATTCACTAAATCTGAGACTCTTTTGAGGGAAAATTAAATGTATGGAGTTTAATCAGTCAGTATTTCATACATTTAGCAAGTTCCATTCCCTACCAATTTATAATTGCACACAATCAAATCATATCTTGGCTCACTCTTGTTCAATCTGCTTGTAATGGAGAATATTAGTCGATCTCCTTTAATATAAATAATGCTTGGTAAAGTCTAGTTTCTTTTGACATCCCTGATATAGACAAATTTTTCATCAGCGTCCATATATATTCCAACATATTCATCCTAAAACCCTATTTTAAGCTTTGTCATTGAGAAACTTTCATTTGTGTAAGCACTTATTACGTTTTAAGTTGAGTTAAATTTTGTTGTATACAAAGTTTCATTTGCTATGTATGTTAATTAATAGGAATTATTGAAAAAGCCATTTGATTGTTGAAATGATAAAGTTGTCTGATATTAATAAAAGTTTGAATATAGGCTTGAACTGCCGCCACTCAATAAACTTGAAGTCTTGTGGATTTCTTGCTTATTTGGGCAACTTATCCCTGTCAAAGGTCCTACAGTAATATTGCATTCACTAAAAATTTATCAATAAAATATATCATGTTATAAGATTTAACTTCAAATTGAGTTGAAGGTGTTTTATATACAATTTGGAAGTCTTAAGCCAGAGTAAATTGAAAAGAGTAAAACAAAAAAGCCTCCAAAATAAATTATAAATAGAGTTTTATTTTAGCCATTTCGTGAATACAATTAATTTTAGTTATCAACAGAAATGCTTCATAAATTATATCAATTGATAAGATTTTTCTTAAGTATGAGCTAAAATAAAAATTAAAATTATTCGTTTTTTTAATTAATTGTAATTTTGTCTTATCATTTGTAAATTTGAATAGGAATCACTGACTTTCCTAGCTAATAGATGATTTTAATGCGTAATTACTACTTTTGAAACTCATTACTAGATATTTTTAATTTTCCTTTGATATTCTTCATATGATCCATCATAAACTTGAGCATTTGTGTTGCCAAGGATAGATATTGCAGCTTCCAAGATGCAAGCAGTAATGCCTCTTTGGCAAGTAAATACTACTTTATCGTTTGTTGGGTCATTTATTCCCTGAGCTTTGAAACCAGCAATAAGCTCTTCCTTAGTTTTAAAAGATCTGTCTGCGTTCAAGACCTCAGTAAATGGGTAGGTTGCTGAGGTAGGTAAACTTAAAAAAAAAATTAAAACTAGTAATATTTGCCTCAAATTAATGAAGTGTGAATCTCAAATTTAGAAATAAAAATAATTAGTTAAGCTTTAAATTTTGTATCTTTATGACTCTAAACATAATAATATATATTTTTATCTTCAATCAATTTCATGTACAAATTAATAATAGTTTATGTGTCCATCATCGTAATTCTTTGTAAATCTTGAATCCAAAAATGGAACTCTTTCACTTTAAGTTTTCTGTTAATTAATCTCCTTTATTTTAAGCACTTCTTCAAATTTTAAGAACCTGTTTTAATCAATTTTGAAATCGAAATCATCAGCTTTTGGTTTACTTTATCTCACTCTTTTAAAAGCGTTCTCTGTCTCGCCTTATTCAACTCCAAAACCCTCTTAAACCCATCTGTTAAATGTACCATCGAGTATCTTTACATTTGAGACTCCATAAGATTTGAGCATCCAATATGCTCTGGGAGCTGAAAGCATGCCTGACTTGTCAAAAACAATAAAAGTGTCGCTCTTTCTAGCATCC
>ARYC01019556.1:0-45943 GCA_000711775.1 Oxytricha trifallax
TATAAATTTGCCTCAAATTCAATATGAGGATAAATGTTGAATTCTATCATGAATAATTAATTAAAAGACAAAATTTATTAGAAAGTTGCAAACATGATGTTTTTTAGAGACATTTGTTTAAAAAATTTTAAACCCAAATCTCATGATTTTATTTAGGATTTTTTTATTTATAATGTTTTATATTTCAAAAAATATTTTCCGCGCACAGCTAGTTCTTAAAAAAACTTTGCTCAGGAGGTCGAGTTCTATCAGAATGCAATTTCCAAAGTACACCTTGGGGTTGAATATTTGTTACACTAGCCCTTTTAAGCATCTTTACTTTTTTATATTAGGTTTTTATGAAATATGCTATATATATTTAAAACCCTTAATTAGAATTTTAGCTGATTTAATATTAAGGGTATTATTAGGCTTTATTGGGGGTTAATATAGAAATTAGCTAATTTACAAATTTATAAATATAAATTATTGGGGGCTAGGTATATAATTTTAAGAAATTATTTAAATTTACTCTTAAGTTAGGTATGGTACGAATATTAATATAGACTAGGTCAACAAGAACTTAATTATGCAGAAACAGATCTTTATTCAAGTGTCTATAATATTTAAATAGTATTTTTGCTATTAATAAGAGTTTTATTTCTGGTACTCGAACACATCCTGTAATATAAATTCTCCCTTATTTCACACTCTGTTATCATATCTATTGTCTCTCTCTTTGAAATACTATAATAAATCTATTCCATCAAGCATTAAATGTGTAATACAGCGTAAAATTCTTGTAGCGAGCCTTAATTAGCTCTGGTAGTTCTCTATTTCATTAAAATGTGGGCTATAAGAAACATAGTAAACAGGAGTTATGTTTAAATCATCATAAGCTATCTAAATTTCTTAGTCTCATGAACAGTAAGATTATCAATAGATAGAATGATCTCTTTACTCAATAAATTTATTTCTCAAAGTATATTTAATTTCTTTTTACTATTCTTGCTTAAATAAGGGATATATATTCTTAGTTTCCAAGTTCACCTTCCTTAACTAATAATTCATCAATTATTTGCAAATTGCTCTAACTTCTTTACTATTATAAAAAGACCCCAACCAAATCATAAAACATCTTATTCAAGGGTCATGGGGTATTTAATGTATAAGACCTAGCTATAATTTATTTAATATTCAACATAATTATAATTATAGTAATATAAATTCTTTCAATTCAATCAAGAAATACAAATTTTTCCTTTAAATTTAATTTTTTTGTAACTTTCAATATATATTAAAAATAATGGTCTTAGAGAATTATAATTTTTTAATGTATACAAGTTACTTTAATTAAAATTATATATTTTTACAATTTAAAAAATAAATTGCTAAAATTAATGATTGCGTATTCCTCACAAGTAGTTGTTGATACACCAAAACCATTCAAAGCAGTGTCGTCACAAGAGCCAAGAAAACCGCCGCATTAGGCTGGCTGCCATTTAGCTGTAACATCTTTAATCAAGCCCTTATTTAGGTATCTTGATGTGTATACGGTCTCTGACCAATTACCCCAGAGTCCTTCAAAAACCACATGAGGAGCTAAAGTGATTAAGTCAGAAAAGGGTTGCTAACAAAGGAAGGATAAGCCGTTCAGAGCCGAGTTGTCTCCGTTGTATTTTGTCTCGTACTTAACTCTGAAGCCAGCAATAAATTAACCCACAGGGCACATCACAGTAGGCGCCCATGTACCCCATAGACCTTCAATAGCTGTGACTAAGTTTTGGTTTTTCCAGTCGTCTATTTTACAGAATATAAGCCTAAGTCCGTTAGCGGCAGAATCGTCAGCACTACCTTAGTTAGGTTCAGATTTTAGAGCAGCTCCGCATGCATATCTTTCGATTATTATCCCCTTCCATGAAATTATTTTTTATTCATTTTTCAAAAATAACTTAAATGTCCCTTTTTTTAAGGATAATTTTATGAAGAACATAAAACGAAAGCAATTTTTAAAAAATACAAAAATTTTCATCAAAAATTGTTATTAATTATCAAATAAAATTTTCAAAAAGAGGAATTATTTGTCTAATTATTAATTTTCAACAAATCGTTATACTCAAAATTAAACAAAAATAGTTTATTTTTCTAATGGAAAAATAGTAGAAATCATTTTATAATATATTTATATAAATACTAAGATTTTACCAAATTTAAATAATGATAAATAAATTATTTATAATGAGGGGATGAGACTATTCCTCAAAAATATCCTCCATTAACAGGTGACATTGTACTTTGCCATTTCCCCCAGTCACCACTAATGATTAACTTATTCAGGTGGAGGTATTTTAAGGCATGTAGTAAAATTTTTTAATATCGCATTAAATTTAAGTGGAATACTATTTTTTGTTTTTAATTTTTAATTATGAATTTTTCTAAGTGCTGTAGAACTTATAAGATTTCAATTTATTATTAATTTTATATATAAATATATATATAAAGTATGTTACTTGGTTGATTAATAAATTCTGGCTATTTTTTTAAATAAAGTAAAATGCTGTAACAATTAACTTGTTTATACTACTAGTTAAAAATTAAGAAATAACTTAAATCTTATTTTTAAATTTTTCTAGATTTTAATTAATAACTCTTTTTTATTAGCCAAATTTTTCTAAATGATAGAGACTGTAAAAAGTCCCAGTGCTATAGTTGTTCTCAAAAGAGAAATTTTATTAATCATATTTACTAATGATTAATTTTAGTGAGGTTTCTATTTATAGGGCAAATTTCAGAAATTTGGTGAAATTTCATACTTCAGACAAACCACAGCCACAATTGCTTAATTATATAATCAGACTTGTGATATGATGATTTCCTTATCAAATATGAAGAAATTTGGGGAAGGGAGTTTCTTGGCCAAAGAATTTTTTACATATAATCTTTACTTAACATTATTAATAAAATATTTATCACAATTTATTTATTTAAGAGATATTTTAAACATTTCTTATAGTCATGAATTAAGTAAATTGTTGTCTTTTCTTTTATTTATGAATAATAAATGATATATAGTAAAAGAGTATTATTGTAGGAATACATTTGATTTGGGATAATTATTAATATATTAATTAATTATTTTTTAAATTCGTGGCAGTTAACTTTCTTGAAACCCAGACAATATGGTACTTGTTTGATAGAGAATTCAAAATCAGCTGAACTTTACTATTGACGGGACCCCTCTATAGGATTGCATGAGGGAGATAACTTGACTTTAATTATGGGTGATTTGTTTAGTTAAATTTGATGCATTAATTAAAGTCAAGTTATCTCGCTCCAGGGATGTGATAGAGGGGTACCGCCAATAGTAAAGTCCAGCTAATTTTGAATTCTCTATCGAACAAGTACCATATTGTATAGGTTTGGACAAAGTTAACTGCCACGATTTTATATTATTTATTAAATTAATTATAAATTAATTTCCCAAATCAAATGTATTCCTACAATAATAAAATAATTATTATTTTAATGAATTTAATTTTAGAAAATTAATTATTAGAATAAATAAACTAATTTTTATCTACTTTTAAATTTATAAAATGTTAAACCAGATATTTTTACAAACAAATTCAAAAAAGAAAAGATTTTAAAATCTAAAAACTTTACAATATTATAAAAAATCCCCCCTATAAATTTGAAATTTGCCAAATAGGGATCAATAATATTCTAGAGGGAAAATATTGTTAGATTTTGCAGTCTGAATAATGCCTATAACTTTAATTATTAATTTAACAAATTACTTGAAATTATTTCCATTTTTATTGGTTTTTTCAGCTGGTTTTAAAATTGCTGATATTTGAATTAAGTGTATTCTTGATCATTTAAGAGGAAATACATAACCCCAAAACCCTTAAATAGATAATTTAGTAAACTATTTTTTAGAGTATAGATGGGGTCTTATTGGAGTTAGAAGGGAGTACGCAGTTAATTTGTCAATTAAATGTATAATAAATGAATATTAAGTGATTTATTTTTAACGAAATTATTTGTCCTTATTATTCTTCTGAAATCTTATTCTCTCAAGAGGCGTAAGAATGTCATTTAGTTTTACCTAGGATATTAGAGAGAGGAGGAAGGACTTATTATTATATCACTAACTTTTTTTATTTTTTAACATTTTTTTTCTTGCAGGATGTTTTCAAGAACCATTACTGAAAATGCTAATAAAGCAGTAGTAGCAAATTAGAATTACTGCATATTTTAGCTCTGGTTAGTCTATGTCTTTATTATTGGAAGTACAATTTCTCTTCTAAACAGCAGATCTAAATATTTCTCATTATAAATATACTCTAAATTTCAATAATTTCTAATTCTTATTCTGCAAATAAGAAAAATTTATCTGTTAACCCTAATTATAGATTATAAACTATTCTCTAAAAATAAAATCACTTATAAACGTCATTCAGCGGGTTTGGGGTTTGAATGTATGTCTGAGTTCAAACATGAAGGCTTTGACTATTTTATTATTAACATTCATCGCTAAAATAGAAAATCATTAATGGGGGCTTAATCCAGCCAGATTGATATAATAAATTTGTTTCATCCTTTTAATTTACTGCAATAATAATCAACCTCACACATTTGGCTGATTTCCCTTTGTTGAGGAGACTAGTTTATAGTATCTTCTATGATACTTGCCACCACTAGGAGATCTACAAGAGAAACCTGCCGAGATTTCCTTTATGGTCTAACAGTCTTGTGTGTTACTCAATAATTTATTCTTTATTACCATGTCTGAACTTTATAAGATGAGTGCTTATGTTTCATGTAAGATCCTTACTCAGTAAAGATTTATTGTTTTGCTTTACTGAGTGGGAAATAACTATAGTAAGACTCTGCTAAAGCTTTCTTGTGCAAGGTTTTCCTTAAATTTTATCAGCAAATAAAGTCCAAATGAAGATCTGAGCGGTCTGTCACTTGACTTCATACCTATTATTTGATTGACTATTTCATTTAATGGACTTAGAGAATTATTATTTATTCGTACACAGCATTTAGAATTTGCAAAATCTCAATGAGCTTAAGTCTTTTCTAATATTTATTATTTTTTTATCTTGCTTCTCAAGCTAAGTCCAAAGGCAAAATTAATGGAAATGTTATACGCTCTATTTACAATTTCTCCATTCTTTAAACCATCACCTATTCCACTCAATATGTTGGAATTTTTGGCATTTTTATTCAAATGAACGATCTATAATTTCTTTTTAAAAAACGATTGACGAAGCTCGTTGAAGAGAGAGCATCATCAGTTCAACAAGACTTACAATACGAGAGCAGAAACAGACTGGAGAGTATTGAGCACATCAAGGCTTGCCTCAAGAGCGATTTCCCCAAGTTAGAAGAGATGATCCGCAAGGAAGCCGAAGACAGAGAGGAGAACGATTCACTCTTGGATTAATTGCTACACTCTGAGATGTCCAGACTACGCTAACTTATTGATGATGAGAAGCGTGGCAGAGAAGAGACTGAAGAGACCATGATTGAGATGTTATTATACAAAATTAAACCATACATGTTTTTGAGATTGTACTCTATTAAACCATATATGTTTTTGAGATGTTCAAGGAGATGATTAGCAAGATAAAGAGCGAGATTGACACTGAGAAGAGCGAAAGAGAGCAAGCAGAAGAGGCTCTACTAAGTCTCCTAGAGGAGACATGCGCCAAACTTAACAAATCAGTTGCTATTTGAGAGAAAACCATAGGCTCTTGAAAAATCTCTTTACTATTTTTATGTCAGACTTTTGTGAAATAACCTATGATTAGATTGATAAAGTTAAACAAATTAGTTAACAAATTTAACAGTAATTACAAACATCTGATTTAATTTATAATTATAATTAAAATAGTAATAATTAAAACATTTATTGATTGAAATGGCAACTGACTTTGAGAAGAATACTTTCAAAGCCAATCACTTGGGTTTAGGAGGTGCAGCAATGCGTAAAATGCAGGAATTGGCTTAGTAATTATATGATTCAACACCTGGCTTGTAAGAGGGTAAGTCAAATTATATATACAATCATACTAAATTATATAAAAATCATTTTTTTGAATATAAACTTGATTGATCGAAGTCGATTATTAATATGAAACTTCTTACTAAATTACAAAAATGGGTTTAATTATCCAAAAGATTAAGGATTAGGAAAACATTCAAATTGTCTTAATTTATGTTCTTATTTGTTCATATCTTTAACTACTTTGTAATATAGATGTACCCAGAAACGCCTCTAAAATCTTGGCTAATGTAAAAAGAGAAGACAATAGAGCAGAAATCAGAGCAAGGACTTTTTTAAATGGAGAACAAAACAGCACTGGTGCTGGTCTCAGGAAAGGAGGAACAATCGAGAAAAAAGACTTAAGTAAGTCCTAATCACCTAGAATTACTATAACAATTGTTCTACATGAAATATTTTGGTGTTTTTATAATAAAATCCTTCTGTTATTAACTTTTAATACAAAAGCCATTGCGATGAGTGCGGAAGACTGGGAGACAAAGTATTTCCAGATGCTTGAGAAATTTAGTGGAGAAAAATCGGAAACCGTGAGATTGAGGCAGAATATGATTAAGAAGCAGGAGAGATACATAGATAGAGAGCATGAATACAGAAAAAACTATCGCTTAAATTGAAGTGCCAAATTTAAGAAAAGTCTACCAAGCCAAAATGTTATAAAATATTAATAATTTTTAAATAAAATTTAAATTATTTTCTATAAATTATTAATAATCCAATTCATAACACAATATATAAGCCACTGGAGATAATACACGAGCATGATGAAAATCAACTACTGTTAAGTGGCATAGACCCAAGTGAGTAGAAATAGTAAGAAATGATGGAGAAAGAGAGGAAACAGAAAATCAAGAATGAGCTGCAAATCAACCAGAAAAATGTTTTATATTTTATTATAATTACTTCCCCCCTATATCACATAATTAATTAATAAAAATTACAATATATAATGTGAAGGAGATTCATTCCTACTATGATAGAATAATGGATACTATAGGTAAAATACAGGAGAAAACAGCAAAAGAACTGGAGGATCAGAAGGATGAAATATGGAAGACACTTGACAAGAAACTCGAAGATATTAAAAGTTAACTTAAAGCTTATATCAAATTTATTATCAATTGTATTATTAAATATTATTATAATTATATATGATTTAAGCGGAAACTGAGAAGAAAAGAGAGAATTAATATGATTTCAAGGAGAAAGAAAAAGAACTTAATGAGCATACTAATTCTTTATATTATTTAGTGGATTGAATAATATATCAATTTTATATATGAATAAGTATAATTATTATAAATTAATGAGCACTTGGAGACAATGACTTAGATAGCACAGAAGATAGATGATGAAAACAGGAATTTAATGAAGAAAAACAGTGAACTCAAAATCCAATATATGAGTCAGGAAAATGATAGAGATTTACTCCTAAAACAGCTGATTTACTAGAAGAAGGAGCACTAGAGGTTGAGGAGAGTACTGGAGGATAGTAAGAAAGAAGCTGATGAGCTCACTAAAGGCCAAGAGAATACATTGCTTAATATTGAGGAATTTAAAGCAAATAAAAAGAAAACTCTCAATTAAACCTTGAAATCAAATTAATCAATATATCTATGTATGTTTTATAATTTTATTGGTAATTCATTTCATTTATAATAAAATAATAATGTAAACTATAACGATCAATCACTAAGAAACCAGCAAGACAACAGCAGGACATTCACAGGGGGATAAAACCACACAACCACCGGAATTATGAATCAAAGAGTGCAAAGCGGCATAAATAATCAGAAGACATTTGGCAGGTAGTCAAACACCAATAAAAACCAGGCGAATCTCACCAATATAAAAGGGAGTCTTAACATGAATAACTCCAGGAGAAATATCTCACTTACTGGCCCTAATATATACTCATCAGCTAATGGAGGCAGACCTAAGACAGCAGCGATGCCTGGAATGACTGGGGCTTTGAGACCGCCTACTGCTGCTTATAATAATATAGGGAAGCGACTGGCCAATAAACTTGGTCAGACCTATATAGAAAAACAGATTTGTTCAGTAAAACTTGTAGTTTTCATTGTACTTTTTTCTTATGAAAGTTTAACATGACAGCAGGTGGAGTATATGGGAACAACGGCTTCAACTTCATAGGTGGCACAAACCCCCGTGCAATAAGTGCAAACATCTTAATAAACAATCCAAGAATCAAGCGATACGAGGATATAATCACAAGACTCAAGAAGATGTTGACCATGGAGAAGAAAAGCCTCAGGATGGTGAGGACATTATGCTCCAAAGAGATAGAAATTAAGAATTAACTAGAGAAGATACTTAGGATGTGTGTGGATGATGTGAAGAGTGAGATTGCCAAGAAAAGGTCAGAAAATAAATCCATCTATCACAAGGTTAAAAATTTTATTGATGTAAGAATTTCCAAAAATTTTCAGGCTGATTTTCTATCATTTCATATACAGAGGATATGATATAGAATATCAATCAATTTTGACATTAAAGTTAAAAAGGTCAGAAGAGACTCTAATTAATTGGATGAGAAAGCACTGACTCAACAGGAAAGAGAGAAAATTATTGAGGTTTTACTTTCATAAGAACGAGTACTTACACTTCTATATGATAAAACATTCCCACCAAGACCAGCCACAGCGAAGGTTGGCCTTAAAAACGCCTTTTAAAACGGAACAGCTGGACTTCATTCACAAAACAATCTAAGATATTGCTTATGCTATATTGATTTAGAGATAATTTATTCATTTAATCTTTATTTAATTTGTTAATAGATAGAGTTTATTTTCAAACCATTAAACCTAGTATTTAAAATATATAACAACAAGCAAAAGAATGATTTATTTTATTTTCTGTCTAAGGATTAAATTAAGATTTTAAAGATTACAGGTTTTATTTAGGATGAAATTTTTAGAATTATGAGAAAATAAAATTAATTCTTAAATTTACCATAAATGACCTAAAATCACTATCAATTATATTCAATCTTTTCTATATATTAATTTCTTTTTAATTTGAACTTTTGCAATAGTTTAATTACTATGGGTAGTTGAATAACATCAATGAGGAGGATGGCGATGGCTTAGACAACCAGGACATTGATGGTTTAGGAGTAGACCAAGTTGATGCCATGGAAGTGCAGAAACTTGAGAGAGAAATTGAAGAAGTGCTCAGGAATCGTATAAGCACCGCAGATGGCCTGGAACGTGGCAGATACCATAATATTGCGTATCGATTATATTCAGTAATTAATCATGGGTAGAACTTATACTTGATGTTTTTGTATACTGTAATAACGACCAGGCAAATAGCATAATTAACATCAGCAAGGGAGACAACAGTATGAAAATGAATGTTTAAGGGGGTCAGAGGTAGTAAAGTGCAGCTACTACTGCCAATGGAGGGAACAAGAGAAACTTAATGAGTGCAGCATACAGACATAGATAGAACATCAACGGCGCTAATGGTGGGGTGTATGCTGATGAAACCAATGAATTTGCTGATGATATATATGAAGACGAGGAGAGTAGTGATGGCATGGATTGATAATAAAAGATTTAAGCTTTGAAATCATCGGAAATATCTAAAATTATAAAAATTATCATTGATAAAACTGCAATATATATAATCCAGTGTCTTAATGAATGACAACTAATTTAAGTTCCTAATATAGTTAAAAATAATGATAGTCTTAGCAGTAAATTTTGCTTAAAGTTATTTAAATTTTCTCTGATTTTAACATTTAAATTAAAGTGATAATTAAAATCTCTTGTTTAATTAAAGCAGTCTACATTTATTTTTAATTTAATTCTTATTATAGTTAAATAAATATTAATTCATTTGTCTCAGAGAAAATGAACAACTAACTTCACGCACAAAGCCATCACAAACTTGGCAACTAAAACTACAATAAAAATCATTACTCAACCCAGGATTTGGAGAATAGTAATGAAGCTTAGAATTTTATATAGTAGGATTAGGTTCTAATCACTCACCTATCCCAGTCGACATCGTCACTAGGAACACCACTCGTTTTTAATGTGAATAATTTATATTAGATTTAGGGATTCGATAAAATGTGGTAAAAAAGAGATCTAATTAGATCAAATTATCGTAAACTTTTACACTCGCTTTAGATTAAAGAGATCAACAGAACTAGTAGCAATAGCAATTTAACATGTGGTCCACTCAAAAGTACAAAATGCCTCAAAATCTAATCCTAGAAATGAATGACTGCCTTCAAAGACTGGACAATTTAGACGATACTCTGGCTTCTCAGCCACTCAACATCAACTTCCAGTCTTAGTAAAACCTGACACAGACACTTAATAGAAATGAACACTCTCACAGCACCTTAAATTATCATTCTGATAGCTTGAATTTCAACTAAAAGCACTCATATTTCCAGGAGAGAAGTAGGAGTAACCAAGTTACCAAGCAAATCGAGACTTAGCTTCAAAGAAATTCAAGTAATAACTTAAAAGAATAGTATGTAGGGAGAGGAGATATTTACTCTTTCGAGAGGCTGAATCAAGAAGATGTCAGCCTTGGAAGCATGCCAAACTGTACTAATGGCTAGATTAGACTACCAGGATAAACTGAAAATGAATTCAAAGGGAATAGCAGTGTCAACATGTCACATTTGCAGTAGAGTACTCCATAACTATTTAGATAAGAATTGAGAAATCTGGAAGGAGCATAGAGTAGCCCATAGATTAACATTCATGAACTCAGCTAATAAATCAAAGCTGCACTTTGTGCTGGATCAAGCCCTTCTAGTGCTAAGAAATAGAAACAAAAACAGCTATTAAAGGAATAGTTTGAACAAGAATTCCAGTAGTATAATTAGCAAGATGCCTCTGCTAGAGGAACTAAAGAGCTACCTTCACAATTTTCAACAAATTACAAACAAAAGAATCCATATAAGAGCAGACAAATATCAATTCACACTAATGCCTTTTTGGCAACTGATGCTGGAGATAATTCATCAAACAACCAAGAGATTTTTTCTACAGCAAGAACAACTTCTCAAATGGGTGGCTCTACTCTAAACATAAATAGTCACAAAAGAGTTGCTAGCAATAGTAAGTCTCTCTTCACTTAAACTAATAACAATACTTTCATTTCATATGACAATAATATGATTAACGACTAAGTCATTTTGCAAGCATCTCACCAAAATTATCCATAACCTTTAAATAAAAATTCAAATCCTAATCTGATTACATCTGACAGCAACTTTAATATGTTCTCTTCCTATTAATAAAATCAAGCTATGGACCCTCTACTATTGTCTCAAATACAGTCGTAAATATTTTAGACATTCAATGAAGGAAATGAAGATGATAAACTATAACTGAAAAAGACCAAGTATTCTATGATTACAAATACTAAGCAGAATACTGGTGCATCAAACACTCCACACTCTTCATAGAACCCTAAGAACTTTACTGTATTGGCTTAAGAAAACACTAAGGAATAGAAAAATATGGGTTCTGACTCTTCTTACGGAGAGGAGTTCTTAGCCAAATATCAGGAAGCACTAAAAAGCTATCAAAGTGATTTGGCTTAACAAACCTATGTTTAAAAGAAAAGACTCGTAACTTATTGCTAATTGTACTTTATAAATGACTTATTTATTTTTATTATATGATGAGGAGATTAAGCTCAGACCAACTTTAAAAAGAAAAATCAAGCCATTAATAGCAGAACCATCAGATGTGCCTATGAATATCTATTTCAAAATTGTATCTTATGATGGTCGTATGTTCAAAAAATTCGTTTGTTTATCCAAGGGAATGAGAAAACATCTATTGTTCTATGTTTTCGATAGTACCTTCCAAATTGCAAAAGACTTCAATAGAAAGTATGGTCAACTGCTTATAGTTGAAAGCAGATTCCTCAGTTTAACTCCACTATCTTTTAACAAAGAAGAAGGCACCAGGCTTGAAATGTCATTAAAAGTAAGAGTGAAGCCTGAAGCTAAGAAAATAGGTTAATAAATCAATCATCATATCAAATGGATTTAGTCTTGAGAAGACTTACGATCAAACACTTACCGAATCAAGAATAAATGGAGAGTACTAAAACGTTTATCAATTTGATTTGTACAAAAGTCAAGCTAAGAGATGGATGTGGATTCATAAAGATGAGTGTCTATTTCATGGAAGTACAGATGCAAGAGCATACAGTATGCCAATAATGCCAATATGTATCGATGATTGCTTTGAAGTATCTGTAACACTTTTGAATTTAATGGGTACTCTAGACTTTAACTCTGTAAGGTGGTAATCCCTAAAAGTAGAACCATTACCAGACCAAGATTTTAAAATAGTCATTATTTAATGTTAAAATTTTAAGATGACGTCAGAGACTACAACAGATTCAAGAACTTGACTCCAAACAGAGACCTCTTTGCAAAATATTTCGCAGATTTGAAGCGAGTGTGTGAAGTAGAAGATACTGTCTTAGAGTGGTTTAATGAACCATATGCTCGCACACACAGTTTAAGATCCCACATAAAACGCATATTCGATGCCAATTAATTTAAAGAGCAATTTGAAGTCTAAAATGTAGAGGTTGGTGGCATAGACTTCTCAGTTTGGAAAGTCTAATTGAAAGCACTTAACAAACCATTATTACCCTATAAATACTACAATGAGTTAAGTGTTGGCATTAAAAATATTGGCAGCTAATCAACCTCATTCTTTGGTTGCGGTCCTAGTAGAAAATGCAGCGGATAAAGTGAAGAGGAATATTCTAGTTAATAGAACAGCTAGGTAATTAGTAATGAAGTCAAGAGAAGCGGGTTTTTAATTGACAGGGGCTAAGATATTGAGGTTAGAGGAGGGGACACTCTAATTGTTTATTTGTCAATGGGAGGCTTTGAAAAGTGATAATAACAAATACACCTTTTCCCTTAAATATATCAAGCTAAAATATATAAAAAGCATTACCTATAAATCTCAAGTAAAAAAATATAATCAATATATAGTTTTTAAATAATTTTATCATTAATTTTAATATTTATTTTATACATTTATATAAAATCTATATAAAATAGAACCCATAAAATAATAATGGTGGTAAGTCAAATATGGAATTAAATATTTTTCTTAAATAATATAATAGCTCTCTATATTATCGTTGAATTATAATCAAACTAAAATTTTCATATTTAGTAAAACTATTATATTAAATACAATAAATTTCATCTTAATATTTAAATCATGTTCATATTTTCCATAGTTTTTTCAATTTAAAATATATTTACTTATATATAATAGCTTTATATGCATTATTAATGATATTCATTTGAATAATTTACAACTCCATATATTTCCTTAGATACTTATAAAGAAATTAATATTAATTAAAAAGGTTTTTTTATAAATCAATTGTAGCTTTGTATTAATCTGTCTATCTATCAATAAATCAAACCTGGCTTATAGAGTGATAAATATTTTCATTTAAATGATAATTTTCAATGCATTTTTTGTCAATTTAGGTATAATTTCTCTCATTCAGCTGGTGTGGCTTGCCTGGATTGTATGATCTTTCTAAGTTGTTTATAGTGAATTCCATAGGCCAGATATACTTAATCCTCCAGCTTGATGCTCTCCTCCTCAAGTCTGGCATCGGTGTTCAGGGGTTAGTGAGAACCATCGTCAGTTGTCTTGGCTTTAAGCAGTTCTTCATTGACGCTGCTTAAATTCTCAGAATAGAAAGCAATGGCCTCGTCGATCACTTCTTGATCAGCAATCTTATCGTACTTCTTCTTGGGTTGCTTGTGATCGTTCTTCTCGATTTCTGAGTTCATGTGGTCGAAGAGTTGCTGTCTGGTGGAGTAGGTATCGTGGGAGTTTATGATTATCTGCTCGTCGAGGATTTGAAGTGAGTCTTGGGCTTGGCGGGTTAATGTCTCTGACAATCTCAAAGAGTATCTCTTTCAAAACTTAGTATAATGTAAAAGGTGCTCACTGAATATCAAGTTGAGTTAATCAAAATTGGTTTATAAGAACAAATGAAATAAATGTATCTGCATATTCCTGCAACAATCTCGTTATATTCTTCTTCATTGTTTTCATTGAGAAGTTGAAGTCTGCGTTCGAATGTCTCGTCATTGCGATGATTGGTGAGCTGAGTGGTGTATCTATTAATCAAACCCATCATGCTCATGTATGTGTCAAAGTCCAAAACCATCTAACCTGAAAGCACTTCGTCATGCATAAACATATAACAGACACATATTATCTTTTTTTGTGAGAATTTCTAAAAAGTATTGAGAAATTTAATAATTTAAATGCAAATGTCTCAAATTAACGCGTTTAGCCAAGTCTCTCTTAAATCTATTTCTATCTGCAAAACTTAGTACAGCTATAAATTTGGTTAAGATTTTGTCGTTTAGCTTAAATATACGATAAAATTTATCTTTATCTTTCATATGTTTTAAAACTTACTCTCATCATACTTGGAGTTGTTTCCATCACGCTGAGCACAGCATGCTAAAGTACTACCCATATTTACAATACAAATATAAATTTAATTAATAAACAACACACAATTAAATATCTTTCTTAACTATTTCTTTTTCTTCACAGTTATTACTTTATTCATTCATGCATTTAATATCATAGATTAACAGACTGTAATATTTAAAATATATTGATAGGCCCATACAATTATAGAAAATTTCCAATAATATTTTAATATAATTAAAAATTGATAATTTTTATATCGTTTATCTATTAATAGATGGTAATATAAGTAACTTAGAATATAAATTTGAAATGATAAAAAATGACTATGAGAAATTTATAAAAATATAATTGCAAATTCGAAACAACTGATGAATTTAGTTTGTGTATATGTTATTAATAATATATTAAATTTATTTAGGAGTTATGTTTAGTTAACTTTTATTTTACAAATAATATTATTTATCAGTTCATTATTTTAATAGGGTTATTGAATTTCTTTGATTATTTATCTTTTATTTACTTGTTTTTTTAACACTTTAAATTGAATGATCATTCTGATTTAATTTTATATCTGATTTATTTCGCTGTACTTTCTGATGCTAATCTCTAATTTTAAAAAACAATTAAACATTACTGTTTAAATAAAATTTGAATATGTATCTTGTTTTTCTTATATTTTGTAAATCTGCATCGTACAGTTATCGTGTAGGGTGATTTCTTTATTCTGAGACTCTACTACACGATCTTCACTCCTTGTAATTTGATACGAGATGAGTGGGAAATTGTTCTGAATGTCGTCTGTTAAGAATTATAAAAATGTTTTAGGATTAACAATTAAATGTACAATAATTTAAATACTTAAATTATTCTTGTGAACAGGCTTCCTGTTATCTCAAGGTAGATTTAGTTGTCCCATCTTTTATTCAAAAAGTTTTCTAGCACATATAAGTCATTAAGATTTAAATTGCAGTAATTAAGAAAAAGAGTATTTAAGAGGCTACAACTCTCAAAACACTATGCAAGAATAGTGAATTGTTGAACATTAAATATTTTGGATTATTTTTTTTAACTAATAAAATCTTTATTTTTAGTTAAAATATAAAGAATTTTAATTTGTTTGTTTTCACTTAAGTCTATCATCTATATTGATTTCTGGAAATGTTAGGTTATTATAGAGATGCCTCTTGGGCTGATGTTATTGTTGTCCCCAATTTTCAGATTTTAAAACTTAGTATTTAGGCAGATATTTGTTGATTTATTCTATTATTGTTGCTTGAGAAGCTGAGATTCCTTAAATATATTAAATTTAAGGAATTTTTGAAAAAATATAAAATTTATTCTTAATATCTCATAATTTTAACAATAGATTAAACATTCAAATTAGTTGTGATAAGATAATTAGTAAAGTAAAATATTTTTATCATTGATGAGAAGTATAAATTTTATTGTAAACCAAATTTAATTAAATCTCTATTTATAACATAATGCTTTTCAATTTTGAACAATTTTATTTAGATATATAAACTCAATCGATGACTGGCATATAAAATATAAATATCATAATTTAATGCAATTTATCTGATATTAAAATCGAAGCAAAAAAAAATCATCAGTTTTCTTTTCAAGTAAAAATGTGGAAATTACATATTAATTTTAAATCTTTATATATAAATGAAACAATTCTTTGAGATTTGACCAAGTAATTTACGTCAAAAATATTAATGGAATTATTACTTAAATATTAAAATCCAATAATTTAATTATTCTTGAAAAAAAATATATCACTATAGTATAATATATTTAACAATCATTGATTTCAAGGCTAGTTAAAGTTTTGCTTGGAAAATAGCAATTAAAATGATATAAATCGAATTCAATGTATTTCTATAAGTTCATGAATTTTATATGGAATTCCTTATTATCAAAAACTTCGATATCGTTATTTTTATAAAGGCATATTATTTTATTGAGACCTTACAAGATATTCTGAATTAAATCGAGGACAAATAGCCGTTCTTAATTAGAAATTTGTATTTGAAACTATAGTGTTTTAATTGTTAAATTCTTAATAAATGATAGTATTTTTTGTAAAGTAATTTAAATTTAGTTTTTAATAAAAAACAAAATATTTTAACCTTAATCAAATTTCTCATTTTAGATATCACATTAGTGATAGCTTTTAAATTATTAAAAACTAAATTTAAATTACTTTACAAAAAATACTATCATTTATTAAGAATTTAACAATTAAAACACTATAGTTTCAAATACAAATTTCTAATTAAGAACGGCTATTTGTCCTCGATTTAATTCAGAATATATTGTAAAGTTGCAATAAAATAATATGCCTTTATAAAAATAACGACATCGAAAATTTTGATTTATAAGGAATCCCATATAAAATACATGAACTTATAGAAATTATTGATTAAACTGCTTTTTGTTTTATTTCTTTATTTTAAGCCAGTAATAAGTTTAATTCTCACCTAAAGTTCAATTTTCTATTAATTTTTTAAAATAATCGTGGATGTAGCTATAACAAGTTATCTGAGTCGTTTTACCTAAGATAGCACTAAAACGCAATACATTTCTAAGTCTAACCCCAAAACTTCATCAATAGATTGAATGAGTTTTATTTAATAAATAAATGCAATTAAAGTATACTTTAATTGAGTTTTTAATAGAATTATGCAAAGGATTTGGGTTAAAATGTAAAAAGAAATTTGAGTATAACACACAACTTCACTGCTTACATATTTTCAGTGACATTTACTATATTATAGACAGGTATATATGTCACTCCTCTAAATGAAGATTTTCCTTTTTTTTACATTTCCTAGGTGTTACTCTCGCTGAAATTAATAGGATATAAAATATAAATTAGTTTTATAAATGAAACAACAAACTTAATCACTATGATAATATAAAACTTGTCATGCAACATGTTTGAAACTTTATATAAATGTTAGTTAAAAATTATGCAGAGATTTTAACTCTGGAATAAATCTATGAAAAATAATGCATCATTAAAAGAGAGAAAAAAGAGCTTTGTATTAGATTTAGTAAAAAATTATATTAAATAACTAAAACAGTAGTTTTCATATTATTTGTCATATATAATATCTAATGTCTATATTTAACTAATTAGAAAAATTCACTTTCAGTAAACTTAATTAGTCAACTTTAATTAAATAAAACTCATTCAAACTCTGAAATAGTTTTAGGGTTTGAGTGAGAATCTTCTATTTTGACGAAGTACAGACAATTTGATTTGTAATGGAGTTACTACGATTTTTGGAAATTAATGAGACAGTGAATTGTTTGATTTTTAAAAGAAAATCCATAAATCTCAATTGTTTTTGCATACTTTTCGAAAACAACTAATAAATCTGAACTTTTATTTTTCAAAATAGATCTCATAGCTCCATTTTAATTCTTCCTATTTACATAAATCTGAGTCAATAATTAGATTTATTTATTTATTTTCATGTTAGGCTTACTCAAGTTTTGAACATATTATATCTGAAAATAACAAGATTTATAAGAATATCCTCTTGAGGACGATCGTTGAATTATTAAATCCCATATCCATTAGTGAATTACTATTTTACTCTTTTACATAGAAGTCTCAAGTCAGTAAATTAGAGCTCTTCCTTAGATAATTAGAATGACAATATATGCATTATGCAATTTAGGTTTATCTGTAATTGTGGATGCTATAGTTGAAGCATAGTATTACCACTTTTTGACTTTTAAAATCTTTTTTTGAGTTATTTGAAAATTTAAGGAATTTAATTTTGTTTTTTCACTTAAGTTCAGTTTTCTTAATGAGTGATAAAATGTGAGACTATTCTAGAGATGTCTTCTGCGCTGATATAATTATTGTCTACAATTTTAAGACTATATATCTTAGGATTTTGGCAGATAGTTTGTTTACTTGAGTATGTGATATAAGCTTCTCAAATATTTTTGCTTGAAAAGCTCAGATTCCTTAAATTTATTAAATTTAAGGTATTTTTTCCTTATATAAAAATCGATAAAATTTGTTCTTAAAATCTTATAAATTTAACAATAATTTCAACATTCAAATCATTTGTCATATTCATTCGATAAACTTCAAATGAATTTTAAAGAGGTTATTTACCAATCTTAATTATAAGTTGATGTACTTATAAAAAATTATTTAAGCTAATTTTAATAAAATAGAATCTTAGTTTTATTTTTTCATAAATGAACTTCTAATTTTTTCCTTATATCTAGAATAAAAAAATTAATTTTCTCTGAAATTTTTTCACATTTGCTCTCGATCAAAATAAATTTAAAGTTTGCATCTTAACCATATTAAATATGGCATGCTGAAGTAAAATTTCAAATAAAATATAACTAATATTCTATTTATTGAAAAATAACTTTAATAGTTTTATAGAAATAAAACAACTAATTATTATTATTTGGTAATTTTCATTAAACATTTATTGAATGAATATGTAATTAAATGTTTAAGTTACTTTTGAATTTATAAGACAATAAGATTAAATTTATCAAGTCCCGCAGAGATTTGGGATTAGTTAGTGAAAATAGAAACATTAAGGCCTCAGACTAAATATTATTTACTCGAGTTTAAACGATTTCAAAAATTTCTTATTCCTAAACATATTCATACTATGCTATAACACTTCTTCGTCGCACATAATAACAGATATTTTATATTATTGTTAAATAGTAAAACATTATATAATAGTAGTGATATGGTATAAATTTAAATTAATTAATTTCTAAAAATGATGGGTTTAAAATGGATTTCCTCATTAATTACAACTTTGATTAGATAATTTTATCAAGACATATTATTAAATTAAAACTTAAATTTAATTAAAGTAATCATTTAATTTCCCTGTGAATGTAGCCCACACATCATCTTATAAATTAAATAGGTTTAAATTAGGTTTCAGTTTTAGGTGTAAAATTCTGACATATTTGCTTTATAATTTTATTTCATATAATTATTTATATTATATTCTTGCATTTAATACTATAGATTAATAAAACGGTGATAATTGAAATCTGTTGATCGGCCCATACAATTACACAAATTTAATTTCCAATTATATTAAAATATAATTATAATTGATAATTTTTATATCACTTTGTCTATTATTAGATGGTGACATGATTAACTTAAAATAATTTAAAATGGATAAAAATGACTATTTATAATTTATAAAAATAGAAATAAAAACTATTGCTAATTGCAGTTGTGTATATGCTATCAATAATATATTAAATTAATTTAAGAGTTATGTTTAGTAAACTTTAATTTTAAAAATAATATAATTGATCAGTTCATAATTTGAATGTGGTTGAGTTTCTTTCATTTAATATCTATTTTATATTTGTTTTTTTTAACGCTTTAATTTGAATGATCATTTTAACTGAATTGAAAATATTGTGTATATCGCTGTACTTATATATGCTTATCTGCTTTTTTAAACAATTTAACATTATTTTATGATAAAAATTAGAATAAATTTATTGTTTTTCTTATATTTTGTAAATCTGAATCTAGTCTTCCCATGGAGACTCTACTACACGATCTTCTCTCTATTTAGTTTGATACATAATGAGAGGGTAATTGGTCTGAATGTCGCCTTATGTGAAATATAAAAATGAGTTAGAATTAACAATTAAATTTGCAATAATTTAAATGCTTAAATTGATTGTTCTTGTGAATTGATTGTCATTTAATTGAATATATAAATCGTCATCCCATTTTTTTTTAACTTGATTTCCAGTAAAACCATATCATCTCTACTTAAATTACAACCATTTAATGTCATATTTCTTAAGTTGGAGCAAGTCTCTAAACATTGCAGTAGAATGGTGATTTGTTGAGAATTAGGTATTTTTGAATTCATTTCTTTAATTTTTAAAATCTATTTTTTGAGTTATTTGAAAATATGAAGTATTCTATTTTGTTTTTCATTTAGGTCTATCTCCTCAAATGATTGATGATATTATTTTACACATACTTTCTTTTCTGATCTAATTATTGTATCCTTTTTAAGACTATATAAATTAGGATATTGGCAGATAATTTGTTTTTTTAGATTGTGATAGTAGCCTCTCTAATAATGTTTCCTGAAAAGTTTTGATTCCTTAAATATATTAAATTTAAGGAATTTTTTTCTTAGATGAAACTAGATATAATTTACTCTTAATATCTTATAAATTTAACAATAATTTAAACATTCAAATCATTTGTTATATTCATTCGATAAACTTCTAGTAAATTTAGAGCTCATCAATTGATGTTTTTAATTATATTGATATAAATTTATCAATTTCAAAAATATATAAAAATTGGAATTTATGTTAAAAACATATCTTTATTCAGTATTTTGGGTTCAAATAGAATTAAATCATTAATTAACTCAATTTTTTATAAGCAATCTTTATTTTATTGTTAAAAAGTAAAATGAATTTAATATTATACATGAATGATATTCGATTGTGGGAAATAATTATGAAGTTAAAATATTAGTTTATTATTAATGAGAAGTTTAAATTCTATTTTCAACCTAATTTAATTCAATTTCTATTTATAACTATAAGCTTCCAATTTTGAACAATTTAATTAAGATGCATCAATTCAATCAATAGCATAAAAAATAAAAAAATAAAAAATATAAATATTATAATTTAATGTAATTTATCTGTTTTTTAAAATACAAAACCAATAGTGATTATCATCAGTTTTCTTATCAAATAAAATCAACATGTAATAATTAAAAATTAACTATAAATCCATATATATAAATGATAAATTCTTAAAGATTTGATCAAGAAATTTACGTCAAAATATTTATGGAATTATTACCTATTGAAATATTAAAATTAAATCATTAAATTTTTCTTGAAATATATAACTATACTATTATATATTTAATATACAATTATGATAATTTTTAGATTATTGATAAATACAAAACAATAGGAAATTCAAGAATTTTAAATACAGATACCTACCATTAATAATTAAATTACTAAATAAAATTACATCTTTAATTATATTAATGGAGAAAGTGAGACAGTAATATTTGATAACATCTAAGTGTCATTAATCTTAGTAATTAATTTTTATTTTATTACTATTTTTCTTTTTATTCCATCAAAATAGATTCTTATTGAGCGAATTCTAAGTGAATAGTTAAATCACAAATATTTATGATAAGTTTGGGAGTATTCATATAAACCTAACAAAATTTGAGTAATAAGAACCTTCGAGCTAATGATATAGTATAACTACAATTACATGTAATAACTTAAACTCATGTAGAGATAAATATTACAGATGAAAAATCTAAGTGATTATTAAGTAAAATGATAAAATTCATGACAATAAAATTGTTTATAAATGAAAAACAAACATAAAATAGATGAGAGGTTTAGAAATCTAGTAAGTTCATTAAAACCCATATTTCTAATTATACTGTAAATTTATAAATTTAATCTGTTTTTTTTTTATTATTATACACAACTTTTGATTTTAAAAAATATATTATCGATAATTTAAAAACATACACTGAATTATAGATTTAAATAAATTAAAATACTTAAAAAAAATTATGATTAAACAGTATAACCTATCATGATTTATTAATCTTAACAATATTTTATTGATATTTATAATAAAATTAATAAAATGACAAGTCCTCATCACAATCACGATTAATTCATGAAAAGTACGTTTAAATTTTTATTTTATATTTCATATAGAAAATTGGGAAACTTATGTGAAATCTGCTCTTGATGTATTTTTACTTTTAGTTAAATTTTATTTAGTTAGTTAATATAAATATTATATTACATTTTTATAATCAAAAATTTATAGGGTGGATATTAAAAGGATTATTAAAATCTCACAAATTCAAGCTTTATATATATTTAATTAAATTCTAATTTAGAATTACAACACAGTAGGTGGAGGAAGAAACCAAGCCCCAGATAGCATCCACAACCCAGGACAGAACATACTTTTTAATATATTAATTAGCCCATACAATTACAAAAAATTAATTCTCCATTCATATTTTTATATAATTAAATTTATAATTTTTATATCGTTTATCTACTAATAAAAGGCTTAGAAAATATATTTAAAATCGATAATAAAATGATTATGAGAAATTTATAAAAATAGAATTATGAAAAATTGTTGAAAGCAGTTTGTATATTTATGATATCAATAATATATTAAATTAATTTAAGAGTTATGTTTAGTAAGGGCTTTAATTGGTAAAATAATATTATTGATCAGTTCATTAAATTTATAGGTTTGTTGAATTTCTTTGATTATTTATTTTATTTTTTGCTTGTTTTTTTAACGCTTTAATTTGAAAGATCTTTAATTTAATTTTTTCTTGATATTATCTCTCTGTACTAATAGAAGCTTATCTGTTTTTTTTTAAAAACAATTTAACATTATTTTTTAAATAAAATTTGAATATGTATCTTGTTTTTCTTATATTTTGTAAATCTGCATCGTACAGTTATCGTGTAGGTGATTCCTCATTCTCCCCATTGAGACTCTACTACACGATCTTCACTCCTTGTAGTTTGATACAAGATGAGAGGGAAATTGTTCTGAATGTCGTCTGTTGTGAATTATAAAAATGTTTTAGGATTAACAATTAAATGTACAATAATTTAAATACTTAAATTATTCTTGTGAACTGATTGTCATTTAATTGAATATACATGTCATTATTCCATACTTTGTTCAATTATCTCTCAAGCACATTTAATGAGTCAAGAGTCAAGTTACATTGTGCTTAAGAGACTACATTTATTGAGACAATCTGTAAGAGCTGCATATTATTGAGCATTAGATAATATGAGACCACTTTTTTTTATTTTTAAAATCTTTTTTTTGTGTTATTTGAAAATTTATAGAATTGTATTTTGTTTTTGTTTGTTTCCACTTAAGTCAAGCTCTCTTAGCGATTGGTTATAGTATGAAACGATTCTACATATACTACCTAAACTTATCTAATTATTGTGTCCGATATTCAGACTTTAAAGTTGATTTTGACCTATATTTAGTTGATTATAGTATATGATAGATGCTTCTCTATTATTGTTGCTTGAGAAGCTGAGATTCCTTAAATTTATTTAATTTAAGGAATTTTTTCCTTAGGTAAAAATATATAAAATTTATTCTTAATATCTTATAAATATAACAGTAATTTAAACATTCAAATCATTAATTAAATTCATTTAATAAACTTCTAATGATTTTTAAAGAGTTTATATTCTAAATCATAATAATTCATTGATATACTTAGAAAAAATTATTAAAGTTAATTATAATAGTCTAAATTTATTTTATTTTATAGTTTACATCAGCATACCATATTAAGTTTGATTAAGAAGCAATCATTGAATTTATTATGAACTAGAAAAAATGGAAAAAAATTATTAGTAGGAATTAATTTTTGTATTTTAGATTCAGGAAAATATTTTTATAAAAATTACAAATAAAATATGTAAGTCATTAATCTATTAATAATTATCTTTTTTAAAAAAATATAATCATTTGGTATATATCTTCCTGAAATTTATTTAAAATTTATTTATTATTAATGTAATTAGATGTTTAAATTGCTTTAACTCTTTAAGATTTTTAGAATAAATTTATCCACAATGATTTGGTTATAGTACTTCAAAATGACCTCATAAGACTCAAATTATTTTATTTGAATATAAACGATTCAAATAATTTGTTATTCCTCAAAATATTCAGTTCTTAATCTAACACTTCTTCTTTAAATATAATAAGTTATATTTTATACTATTGTTAAATAAATACTACAATTAGATAATAGTATTGAAATTATTCAAATTAAATTAAATTTATTTCTAAGAATTCATCAATTTTATATGGAACTCCTTTTTATTCACAATTTTGAAATTGTTAATTTTATCAAGGCGTATTATTTTATTAAAAACTTAAAGTAAATTAAAATTATTGAAGATATTAATAACTTACCTTGGAAATGTAGTCACAAATAATCTCATAATCATAATAGGTTAAAATTTAGTTTTAGATTTTAGTTGTAAATTTCTAATTTATTTGGTTAATAATTTTGTTTTATGTAATTATATATTAAAATCTTGCATTTAATTTCAAAGATAAATTTAATTAAACGGTGATACATAAAAAATATTGATATTCAAGATACATAAAACCAATTTCCATTTATTTTTAAATAATATTTTAAATTAATAAAAATTAACTATGAAAAATTTATAAAATAGAATTATGAACGATTGATGAGTGCAGTTTGTGTTAAAATAATGATAAAATTAATTATATTTTAATAATTAAACTAATGAAATAAATATGTTTAGTAAATTTTAATTTTTAAAATATTATTGATCAGTTCATTAAATTTCTTTGATTATATATCTATATCTTATTTGTTTAACTTAACTTAATTGTATATTTTTATATTTTCGCTGTACTAATAGATGCTAATATGTTTTTTTTTATAAACAATTTAGTATTATTTTTTTAATAAAATTTGAATATATTTATTGTTTTATTATTTTTTGTAAATCTGCATCGTACAGTTATCGTGTAAGGGTGATTCCTCATTCTCCCCATGGAGACTCTACTACACGATCTTCTCTCTTTGTAGTTTGATACAAGATGATAGGGAAATTGGTCTGAATGTCTCCTTATGTGAACTGGTTCTCATTTAATTGAATATATAAAGTCGTCATCCCATTTTTTTTAACTTGATTTCAAGTAAAACCATACCATTTCTACTTAAATTACAACCATTTAATGTCATATTTCTTATGTGACAACAAGACAAGAAACAATCCAAAAGAATAGAGAATTGTTGAGAATTAGATATTGAAAAACCACTTTTTAACTAATAAAATCTTTATTTTTAGTTAAAATATAAAGAATTCAATTTTGTTTTTCACTTAAGTCTATCACCTAAAATGATTGATGATATTATTTTACACAGACCCTCTTGGCTGATCTAATTATTGTACCCATTTTAAGACTATAAAAATTAGGATTTAGGCAATAATTTTGATTGATAGATTGTGATAGTAGCTTCTCTAAAAATGATTCCTGAAAAGTTTTGATTCCTTAAATTTATTCAATTTAAGGTAATTTTTCCTTGATGAAAATTAGATATAATTTACTCTTAATATCTTTAAATTTATGAGTGGAACTTAAATATCATATCACTTGTTATGTTCATTAATTAGACTTCTCAATAATTTAAGTTAATTAATATTAATTTTTGTTAATTTGATATAAAACTTCATCTATTTTTTTATTTAAGCATATATTAATTTTTATATAGTAAAAATCCCATTATGATGGCCTCACAATGAAATAACTGATAGTTAACTCAATTTTTAATGAGCAATCATTAATATATTGTTAGAAAGTTACATGGATTTAATATTATTTTTCATAAAAATCTCTAGAAGAAACTTTTTAAGAAACTGTTTATAAATAATTTTCGACAAATTATAAAATTTATGAATGATATTCAATTGTGGTAAATAATTAGGAAATTAATATATTAGTTTTCTCATTAATGAGAAGAACAAATTTTATTTTCAACCTAATTTAATCAATTATCTATTTAAAATTAATAATTTCCAATTTGGAACAATTTTTTTTGATGCATCAATTCAATCAACGACATATTCAACTAAAAAATAGATATTATAATTTAATGTAATTCATCTGCCATTGAAATACAAACCAAAAGAGATTATCATCAGTTTTCTTATCTTCTTTAATTGACATGTAAAAATTATAAATTACTATAAATCTTTATAAATAAATGATAAACCCCATTAGTTAAAATTTACAGAGAGATTTTGAAATTCGGGTTATAGTTTGATTTTGAATTCATTTTAATTTTATTAAAAATAAAATAATTTGGTTACTTTATATTTTATAATTATAAAATGTCAAAAATGATAACCTTGATTTTAGACATAAAAATTAAATTTAGTGCAACTTTTTCCAAAATAATATATTGTCTTTAAATAGAGTTTAAAGAGTAAAATGACTTAATAAATTTCCTAAAATTTTCACACAGAATTTCTTCTCTAATATTTTAAAACCCTTCTATTCAAGCGAAATAAGTAAACCCCGATTTTTTCAATTAGGCACTAGTGCCGCCCTTAGGGCCCTTTTTACAAATTCAAAGGGGTTTTGAAAACATAATCCAGAGGATATTGTGATTTATCAATTATTCTAAAATTATACTAAGTGTCTGTGAATGTAATAAATATAAATTTAGTTTTTATAAAAAACTTCTAAATTTCAGGTATTTTAGAGATTTCGTCAAAGAAAACTAAAATGTTGAAATTATGTTAAAGTAAAAAAGAGCTAAAATTTATCTAGCTTATTTTTCCTTCAGCGTAAAGACTTATTAAAAATTATTATTTCCCTGACAAATGATTTATTTAAATGTATATACTTGAGGCATTTACCTTGTTAGAGTTTATCTATATATCATTTCTGGGTTATAAAATTTATTTATAGTTTGTTATTTTAAAATCAGGAACTCAAGATAATAAAATTCTGCTGTAGTAAAAGAAAATAATGTTCTTAATAATATTTTATAAGAGCAAATACTCATTTTTACTTCATTAAAATATTTTCAAAATTCTTATAAAATTTTTGAAGTTTATTCTAAAAAACATCATTTTTTATAAGTTTAGTTCCTAATTAAGAATTTACTATAGCTATAAGCATAAAATAAAAAATCATAATTTATTTGTAATCAAAGTTCAAAATTTAAACTTTCTTATGCTAGAGTTTTTTTTATTTAGATAAAAGTTATTCTTATGTATAGTATTTATTTTAGGCATAAGTTAAATAATTCTATTAATAAATTAATTTTAGTAGAATATGAAAGCTAATAATGTTATTTAAAAAATATTTAATTTTAAAAATAAAAGTACTCACATTTAAGTAATAAAGTTTTTAAGTTGCCTTATTTAATGTTTTAAGAAACAATAATGTATATTTGAAAAAGTTTCAAACTTAAAAGTTTATTGCTATGAAATTAAAAGAGTAAAATTGAATAAATATAAGTCTTTTAAATTTTATCTAGTACTTTGAAAATTAATTTAAAATGCTAGATATCATTAATGAGTATATTAATGAGTTCTTTATGTGATAAAAAGTATCAGTTTTTAAACGTAATAAATTTTAAATATACTATTCTTATATAAGTTTAGTCTAGCAATCTACTTAATTATAAATAAATGAACATCTGTTACTTTTTTATGCGAATATATAAATCGAATTAAAGAAAATACATCCTTTAAGTTCTTGATAATATTAGTTTGCTTAGCAGTTAGAACATAATAATGATGTAATAAAAAAATGGGATTTTATATAAATTTTGTTATAGTTTAGTAGAGTTTAGTAGAGTTTAGGAGACTTTTGGATAGTTTAGTAGACTTTAGGATAGTTTAGGAGAGTTTTTTAGAAAAAAAATTTTGAAAAATTACAAATAGGATTAATGTTTTATTCAATTATGAATATACTTACCAATGACAAAGATTACAGATTATAGTCTAAGTGGATTTACAGAGTTATTATTCACCTTAATTATTGCGTTTTCAAATATTAAAAGCATACATTACTTATTAGAAAGACTAGCTTTTTGATTGGTTTTATGATTTAATACTTAATAAATTAATTTTAAAATTTAAATAATTCTATTGATTAATTACTTTAGTTAACAGGTCTCAGTATACAATAAAATTTTTATAAATGCCTCATTTTAAATCTATAGCTGATGTTCCATATATTTACGAATTTTATCACTATGGGGTTTTGGGGTTTAAATACTTATCATTCATTTGACCAAGAAATTTAGGTCAGAAATATTAATGTAAATATTTCTTAAAAATTTTAATCCAATCATTTAATTTTCTTGAAATAAATAACTATAGTTTAATATATTATTAACAATACGATTTCATAATCATTAGATTAATTTCATAGACTGAATAATAAATTTAATAAATTAAATTAAGATAAAATCATAAAATAAAACAGTATAACATATCATGATTTATTAGATTTAACAATATTTTATTGATATTTATAATAAAATTAATAAAATGACAAGTCCTCATCACAATCACGATTAATTCATGAAAAGTACTTTTTATTTTTTCATTTTATATTTCATATAGAAAATTGGGAAACTTATGTGAAATCTGCTCTTGATGTATTTTTCTTTTAATTAAATTGTATTTAGTTAATTAATATAAATATTTAATTTACATTTTTTGGTAAAAATGAGGGAATAAATCAATATAATATTCTTAAATTTTTACATTATTCATATCATTTTAATATATTTAATTAAATTCCATTTTAGAATTACAACACAGTTGGTGGTGGAAGAAACCACGCCCCGGATAGCAGCATCCAAAAATCCACTCGAGTGGCGTTTACCGACTAAAAAAATTCCTACGCTGCCGGCGCACACCTGAAAACAACCGACGATCTGTTGGGTATAAACTCAGTGGGGGATTTCTCAAGATCCCTTGGACCAAGTGCCAATTTACCCACGCATTTTACCTCGAATCTGTCGAATGTCCAAAATGTTAATAGTTTGGAGATATCATAGATTAACTTGCCATAAATCAGTAAGTGAAAATAAGAGATAAAATTTTTATCCATTTATTAATCCGTAATTTATTTTATAACTGACTGAAATATAAAAAAGCCGTACTTGCTAATTAAAAACAGTTCAGTTACAAAACTTTTATAAATTTTCAGTGGAAGTTTAAAATAAAAGTAAATAATTATAGATAACAGTAGAATGTCTAAGCTAAACCATAACCATGGAATTCACACAGATCTCTAAATGCATAATTAATTGAAATATGGCCCTTTTCAGAAACATTTCATCGCTTAAAACAAGAAGGCAATCTCAAGAATGATAATTTTGATATAAGAAAACATTAATTGTTAGAGAATACTCTGGTCTTTAAAAAATTGTAAATTTATAATTATGATTAAGTAGGCAATGCTTAAGGAAGATAATGAGCCTTTTAAGGGTTACTCTGAAGTGTCCAATGCGAGTATCCACCTGAAAAAGCATCAATAACACGCCAAAGGGAGTGAGAGAGACCGCAACCAGCATCATCAACATAACATGAATAACTCCATGATAGAACCGTCTCTGGAGAGCACCGCAATTGATATTCATGATCGATCTGGATCTGCTTAGCCTGGGAATCGCACTGGAAGCAAGTTTGAGGGATCAATCAAAGCATCGCATGGTATCAACTCTAAAGTCATGGAAACTTCAAATAAAAAAAGAATATGATACGCAAAAATTTCCAAATAAGCAATGAATTCAATTCATATAAGTTTTTAAACTTTGGATTAACGAGACTCCTCAGCAGATGCTGAACATTTAGACATAACCAGGTGTGATCCTCAAAACCCGAACACAAAAACCAATCTAATTTTAGTTTTTAAATCATGAGATAAATTTACTGATAGTATACTCAATATTATCTCTCGCTATGCTATCGACAGATTGACTTTAACAAATTCAGGTATACCAAATGAGACAGTTGATAGAGTTTATCGTTCTCTGTTCGTTTATTCAGTTGGTTTCTACGAGCTCATTAAGAAACTAGTTTCTCACTGCCAGAGGAAGTATAGCATCATAACAAGTATTTGGAAGGTTTTCAGTGTACTTCTAGAGTATCATAATTTTTTATCATTAATTATCGCAATATCAGAATATTTATGTACTCATACCCAAATCACCATTCCTACAACTTTTTTCATTAATTAAAACTGCAAATTTACTTATAATAAATCGAAAAAGTATTGCTGTTAGAGTGACTATAGAATGCTGATATCAGAGATTACAAATCAACATGAGGAGGAAATCGAGAAAATGGACAGAGATTTCCAATCCAAATGCCAAGAATTCCTTAATAACGAGAAGATCTTAAAATAAAACATGGAAGTCATGTAGAAATATAGTGAAGAACTAGAGAAAGAAAGAACCAATGAGAGAACACAAATGTTCACAATAATTCATGTAGTTTAGTCCAAAATTTTTGGTGGGTTTTTACTTTTATCATTAATATATGAACACTCAGACTGAAATTAGAGGAAGAATACATGTAGAACAGTAAAAACCACGAGGAAGAAGTGTAATTGAGACTGAAATTTGAATCTAAATTGAATAGTATGCATTCGATGCACAGGGAACTTGAAATTAAACATAAGCGTCTACAGATAGATTTAGCAACTAATATTTATAAAACATTTTACATAAAAGTCCCTTGAAAATATCTCTATCTTTAATCATATTTAAATATTAGTAATTATATGTATGAAAACTGCACAGAACCTCATACAAAGACACGAAAAGTTGATTGAGGAGCAAGCCACCGATATAATTCACTTGAAAGTGATAAAAGCAGAAAACGAGAATAAAATTCACTTGCTGGAAGAAAAGAAAGCCACGATGGAGAGAGAAGTCAACTTAAAGAACAATCTTGTGGTTCTTAATTAATTTAAATATATATTTTACAATTTATTAAAATCATTCGTATTTATTGTGTAGATGTATATATATATATATGGCCGAGATAGAGAAGAGAATGAAGGAAACACAGGATGAATCAGATTTGAATAAGTATCAAATACATGAGTAGTCCAAGGAGTTGACTGAATAAAGATTGAAAATTGATTGCCTTGAGACTTTTAATAATTTATTTGCTCTATTTAATTTCATCTTTTTGTTATATAATTTATTGATAAAATGAAACTAAAGTGGAAGGACTGATGTCAGAGAAACAGCACCTAGAAATAGGGTTGAAAGAAGAGTAAACTTTCAGATAGATATTTGAAGATAAAAATCTAGAACTAAAAGATAGAAGCAATTGTATATAGTAGTATAGTAATTATTTATCTGGTAATTACATAATAAAAAAGATAAATACTCTGACCTCCTGAATGAACACAATGAACTTAGATAGAGATTGGTTGGCTTTGAAGAAACAGTTAAGAACGCAAATGAGCGCATAGAACAGCAAAGAGATAAAATTATAGAATATAAGAAAACCTGTGAATTGTTTGAGTAGCAAAATGGAACAATGAGGGTTGAACTTGAAAAACTCAATGAACTCTATAGATCTATTGCAAATATGCATTTCTCAATTTAATTATAAAAATAACTCTTGTATTGAGTTTATTAATTAACAGGTCAAATCAATATACATATTGTTCATTTTAGGTCCATTTGTAACATTGATATAATTAGTAATACCAAAAACGATTTAGACGAGGCAATAGACAGATTACATTTTATAAACCGTGTAAGACACGAATTAGAACTGCGTCTCTCCTCTGAACAAGAATCAAACAAGCATACTTCAGACTACTCCCAAATAAAACTGACTGTTAGTATTGAAAATAGAGAGGGGCAAGTACGACACTCTCTAGATTCTTTGCATGAGTCTGAATGAAATGCGATTAAGCTGCAGTCGTAGATATATGGCAATGAGAAGATATTTGAGATGAAAGAGCACGCGCTTAATGATAAAGTTGAATAACTCAAAGATATCATTGACAACATTAAATAATTACATAAATGACTATATATATATATGTATACATACATATATAGTATATTGATAGGGTATTTTTTAAATAAATCTTAGAATGTTATTGCTGAATTAAAAATTAATTATAATTTTCAAGCTCTCAGTTTATATAAGTACTCATATAGTAATATTTTAGAATTCCCTTATTCTATTACATTCTAGACAAAATGATTTGATTCATTAAAGTACTTAAATGATAGAAATAGTTTAGTAGATGGAGCAAATTAAATTTGAAATTCCTTTTAAAATTTGTTCTAACGTATTCTATTCTATTATACATTTAGAATATACATGATTTGATAATTACCATTTAATTTTTTACAATGTATAATATTGACGGTGAGAGAGAACTCCGAGAGTAATGGATTGA
This sequence comes from Oxytricha trifallax, assembly GCA_000711775.1. Classification (NCBI taxonomy): domain Eukaryota; phylum Ciliophora; class Spirotrichea; order Sporadotrichida; family Oxytrichidae; genus Oxytricha; species Oxytricha trifallax. The sequence continues at coordinate 32,636 of ARYC01019556.1, forward strand.
GAAATTCGAGAAAGAGCAGAAGGACAGCAACGATCACTCAGCCTCAGCACTCATCGCAAAGTCTCGCCTGAAGGATCTTGAACTTGAACTCTCCAATCTGCAGATAAAATTCGATCAATAAGTGAAGCTCACTGACTAAGTGCAGGATTAGCTCACAAAGACAGCGTAATTACTTAATGAGAAGACTGTCTACATTGATAACCAGAAGAGAGAGATGCATGGGTTAAAGGAAACGCATACACAAATTGCCATGTAGAAGAAGGACTATATCAAGAAAATGCTCTTGGAGTTGGATGCCATGAGGGATAATATGCAGATTGAAATCAATCAAGAGGCTATGGCTAAGGAAGAGAATTATCAAAAGAATGTGAATAATTTGTTCTGTTATGGAGTGTTGTATAAATAATTACTAAGAACTACTCGAAATTGGCATGGCTTTTCAAGGAAAATCAATATCTCAAACTTGACATTAAAAATCTTCATGAATAGCTAGAACACAAGGATAGAATACTCTTCATAAAGGATACAGAAATTGAGCAAGTTTGTATTTTTAATTCTATTTACCATATAGAATTTAGTATTTTTATATCTATTCTATTTTAAAAGACAAGTCTCTATGGCTTATGAGGAGTCCAGAACTAAAAACATCCTCCAAATTGAAAAATACGATTCCCTCTAAGAGTCGTATGACGACTACAAACTCTAAATGACTCAGCTACTAAAAATCAAAGAACAAATCCGAGTGGAGTAACTGGAAAAGATAGCATAATTAGAGAAAGATAAGCAGGAGCAGCAGGATATGATGAATGGCATGAGAGTTCAATTTGATATCAAAACTGAGTCTTTTAAGAATTAGATTAATAAGTTGATTGATTAGCAGACTAAGCTGTAGAGTGATAGTTAAAGCTTGTAGGATAAACACCAATCAGAGTTTATATAAAAATTAGATGAAAATTTGATGTTGTGTAAGTATTGTTAAGTAATTTAGTTGATGGAGAAGATGCTAGCATTATAGGCTTTAGAACAGGAAAAAGACCGAATGCTATCTTAAACTAAAAACAAGCCAGAGCCACTTTTAAAAGTTTTAAATTATAATAAATTATCTCACTATAAAAGTACTAAAACTAATGACTCCTTTTTTTTATATATAACCACTTAAACCCCCTTCTCAAAACTAAACAGATAGAAGTAAGCAATAAAAGCCTGAAGTTAAACTTGAAGTGACCGGTGAGAGTGTTGCGAAAATCTAGAAAGCAGATACAAAAGACTAGGAAGTTCAAACTTTACCAATGGCTACATCAGTTACAGTAAAGCAAGTCAAGGGCGAAGAGAACACCATTTAGTGTTGTATTGTGTATACTTGTGATTGTCATTTACTCAACACTCAGATCTTTTGATTGATTTTGTTTGTTTAAAGATTGAGGACATTTCAGATATGAATACTGTTTAAGATCTGCCAGGGAGTAAACTTGTGAAATAAGCTACAAAACGCAGAGATTCCATGAATCGCAGGCTGAGAGAGTAAATGTCTCATATTACTGGATACTAAGAGCTATTAATATAAACATATATAAAATTGACTTTAAAAATATAGATTATATTATTATTATTATTATTTTATTTTAACTAAGATCAGGACTTGAATAAGAGCCTTGATGATTAAAGTAGTTTTTATGTAAAACGTATAAAATAAATTTGAAAAATTTACATAATAATAGTAGAAATTACTCTCAAACTAATTTGAGGCAATCTGATGATTCCCAGAAGAATAGCTTGAAAGTTGCTGATTCCAGAGCTTCTCTATTCAGTAATAACAACATCACTATAGTTGATATTATTAAATGTCCATACCTTATATTGAAAATATTAGCTAATTTAATTACTAATGATTTAGTTGGACAGCCACAACCACAGCCAGAAAAGCCCACAGCCTGGCAGAATCTTTAAAAAAACATTGTGAAAACAGACCCCTACTCTTAAATGATGAAAAACATCGGTCCTAAACCCTAGCTAAATAAAGGCACAAGAAATAGCAACGATCTGTCAAATAAAAATAACACAGCTGTTGTTAACTTAAGCAATTAGAGTCTCTAACCTGCTCTTAGAAGTATGAAAACTAAATAAAATTTAGAGAATCAAAATCTTGGGGAATAAACTCCAATTAGCATGGATTTGAGAAGAGCTTCACTGGAAAGCAGAGTACCCAATATGGAATCGCATTAAGACCTAAAAAACAACAAAATAGTCCAGGAATATCCACAGAAACACTCTAAAACTCAGATTGCATCAGAATAAGACCTGCTTAATGTACACTCTGGAGAGCAATCACAATTAAATATACAGTAGTAGTTCAGTTAGTAGTAGCAGTAAAACGATATGTAGATGAATGATGAAGTTTAAACTAGAAATATACCTACTTTAAATAATCAGTCACATGTATCTCTGGAGACTGCATAGAAATATAGTTAATAATATTTTATTAATACATTGCTATTTGATTAAGGATAAATTTATAGTTGTTTATTTGAATATCACTATTTATAACAGTAGCAGTAAATTGAACAACAGCAACAGTAGTAAATGTAAAACATGCAAATAAATCAGCAGAGTCATGACAATTTAACATCAAATTAACTTTAATAAAACCCAACGATGAACAGCAATCAAACCCTCTAATTCTCAACTATTGGTTCTAATAAGCAACTGCCACAGCCCCTCACAAATGAGGGCATGATGATATCTCAGGGATTAACTGAAAATAACGACAATAATTTAATTAACGGTTAACAACAGATTAACAGATAGTCAAATTCCAACAGTGGAGGTGGTATGCCAGCTGCTTATATGAACCCACAGTTAAATCCCAAGAATTAACAGCAGTAATAGCAATAGAATTAATTCCAAAATCAATAACATCTATAATAGTAGCAATTGCTGTAAATCTAACAGCAACAAATGTAGCTGTAAATGCTCTAACATTAGCAACTTCAGTAGTAATTATAACAACAGTAGAAGGAGCAATAAGCTAGATAGTAATATAAGAAACCTGATGGAGGAGCCAGCATTAAAGGACTTATCAGAGGTGCTGCAACTCGATAACAGTAATGAGAAATCTGAAGAACTTATTAAAATTACATATTATTAGTTGAGGTGCTGAACCTGAAGCCAATGAAAACTATATATTTCGATAGAACTAAACAATTTAAGCTTAATTTCATTAATTATATTCATCCACTTATTCTAATACCGAAAGTGTCTGATAGGTGAAGAGGGATATGGAAGAAATAACAAATTATTTAAATATAATTTAGTGTATAAAAAATTAACATTTAATAGTAAATAAGGGGAATAGGCAAATTTTTAGAAGCTTTATATTTTTAAAGTGATTTGGCAATAATAATTGTAATTTTACATTTAAATATCATTAATTCAACCAACAGTTTCAAACTTAAAACTCACTCTTAATTTTTATCCATAGCATAAACACCATGTAAACTAGACTAAACAGTACTGCAGCTATTTTAATTTTGAGATTTCACATATTGAAGGAGATTATTTTCAAGCTATCGCGATTAAACAAGGACACCAGAGAGTTCACTTTTCAGAGATTTAACATGATTAGGGAGGAGAGATTAATGACACTTAGATTCGACACTTTTTAACTTAAACCTAAACCCAGGAGATTGTATTGGATACCACAATGCATGAATTGCTTGACTTTAATCATACATAACGGCATAAACTTTGATTACATGCTAAGTATCATGAAATAATTCAGACCAGACGTTACTTTGAATATAGAGCTCGAAAGCTTTCAAGATGAAGATATGAATGTTGAGAAATTTATGGAACTAATCGGATACTATAAGATAAATGAGGTTAATATATGCAGGAGCTAATTATCACTCAAGTCCACAGCCAATTATTTACTGGGTCCAGCAAAAGTTATCAGGGCTTCAAATTCAACTTTTAGATTTAGCAGATTCGACTAGGTCCTTCTATGTGAGAGACTTAAGATGGAAAATTGCAAGTTAACTATTAAGATCAACTGTGAAAAACTCTTTGCAAATGTCAAAAGGGCTTATTTAGCAAACTGCAGCATCAAAGATAATTATTTGAGTCTCTTTTCAGACGCTCTTGAAGAGTTAATTATTAAGAAAAATGTAGTGAATAGTGGTCAAGCTATTAAGCAAGACATTTTAAAGAAAATCATGCAAGAACGCTAACCGTTTTCTAACAGTCTGAAATTGATATCATTACATGGTTATGTCACAGAGGAATCAATCATGACTCTACTATCTCATGCCACAATTTTCCCAAAGATAGAAGTTATTAAAATCATTTGTGACTAGCTTTTGTTGAGTGCCAGTAAAATTAAGTTAAAAATGCGATTGAATACCTTGAAAAAGCTAGACTTAAGAGGGTGCCTAGTCAAATCAGATGTAAATGGCCATAATTTGATCAATGTACCTTTGGTCAATGTTGGAATTCAACGCAAAGGAGTGAAGATGGGCAACTTATCAGCCATGATTAATCGAAATAAAGAGGCTAAAACTATCAAGAAAAAGGCTTTGGGAAAGAACTATAAACGTGTTGCTTGGCAAGACTCTCCAGATACAAGTGAAGACGAGAAGAAGTACAAAAAATGGGAGGGATCCAGCCAGGAAAGTGAAATGAGTGATGAACTTGATAGAGCAAGGAAAAACTTTGCCAGGAGGAATGGGGTTGAAAAAATCACTTAGAAAACAGGATTTAACTTTGAGAAAAACTTTTACTACTGATTAATTTAATAATTTTAATGAAAATTTTAAATTCTTTAATCTCTTATTATATTTTCTCAATTACAGATTGCTTTTTAGAATTTATTAAACAAGCTTGCAAAGTTATAGTTGTATTAATGATGATTAATAATTGATAAAAATGAAAATATTAGAGCTTTTTTGTTCGCTTTCTATCATAGCTTGTGTTGTTTAATCTGCACCTCGAGGTCCAAAGCGTTCCAAGGAATTAACAGATAAAAACTTTGAGCATGATACTTAAGCCACAACAGGTTCAACAACTGGTGATTGGTTCGTTAAGTTTTGCACTAAAAAATCAAAAGACTGCAAAAGTATTGAACCTATGTGGGATGAACTAGCTGAAAATCTTTTTGGAAGAGTCTCCGTTGCTCATCTTGATATGTAAGTTAACTTAAAATTCATTTGAACTTAGAATAAACATTAATTTTACCAGTAAATTTGTGCAGCCAGCTAATGTTTACTCAATATTATAGAGACAAATCTACTCTGATAAGAGACAGATTTAACTTGAAGAATTTAGAACAACCAAAGCTCTGGCTCTTCAAGCGTCGCAGATTCTATCAATACGATGGTTCAATCGACGACATCCAAGCCATGCATGATTTTGCAATTGACTCCTATGATAAAGCAGCAATTTAAGGAGATATTCCCTAGGAAGCAGGGGCACTTTCATCGTTATGGGAGAAACTACTGAGCACCATTGAATTTGCAGGCAAGGAAGTCAATAAATATGTGATTAAGGATGAAAAGACTGGGGAAGTTAACTATGCAGGATTGGCTGTGATTTATGGTATACCTATATTCGTCATGTTTTCGATATGCCTAGTCACACTTGGAGCTAAGAATAACAAAAAATAGTTACAAATTTAATATCATTATTTCCAAAATAAATTACATTAGATAATTAATTCCCGAATTTTTCTTTTGAATATTCAAAATTTATCCATTATTTTTAATAAATTAAAAGTTTTAATATGAATTTTTAGAATAATAGTGGAGTAGTCGGAGCAAAAGATCAAGAGAAAAAGAAGAAATGATTTTTGAGTTTTCAATTAATATTGATTTATCTTAGTTAAGTCATTATTAGTGCATTTTAAGTACATAAAATTCTTAAAAACCATTCCTTTTTGCATTTAACTAGTGAACTGGTTATTGATTAATTTAACTAAGTTTTTATTAAGATTTATATAAAGTGCTAAAATTAAGATTTTAATTTAAGAAATAAAGTTTAATCAATCATATTAAAGAAATATAAATCATGGATAATAATCTTCTGGGATTAACCACCCTTGCAAATCAATCTCAATCTTGTAAGTTTCAAGCACCCCCCTAAATAATTATGAGAAAACTATATCAATATCTTTATATGACTATAACATTGAATTTATAGTGACACCTTTGGTGACGAATGGCAAAGGTTAACAACTATTGGGAGACTCAAATAGTCAGTCAAAGAATCAATTTATGGCGAATAACATGAGTCACAGCAGAATTGATGGAGCTAGTACTATTGGTAAGTCATCAATAAATTTCATAAATACACAATTATTAACAAATACTATTGTGTAGACTTCAATAACTCTAAGAGATCGCCTTTTCAGTCTTCAAAGAAACATAATTTGGGTAAGTAGATCTAAAAGAAATCTCCAGGATACATATAAACTGTTAAGATTAACAGTACAAAAAGGATTTGTTGAAATTTGTTCATTTATAATCAATTTTAACGAGTAAATCTTAACATAAATTTATAGATGAGAGTAACGACATGGTGTCTCAAAACTCAAATTATGACTAAACCACTCTCTTTGTAAGTTGATGCACTTATTTATTATAGTTATTCACATTACTATTGTGTAAATCTTTTGTTTTACTCTTATTGTAAATTTGTCAAAATAAAAATCAGTTAATTAACTTCCTTAACTATAGAATTCTCCAGGACTTAATAAGTCAGTTGATAAACATAGTAGTGCTAAATTGCAAAAGATTGGTACTTATCTATGTAAAATATTTGTAGTAATATTTCCTGGTGAGCTTATTAAAACCTGTAATTTATATTGTTTTAAATACTTAAGCAGGATAAAACAACAATAATAATCTATACTCGACATTTGGTTCAAACAATACCTCAATGCCAAACAATACGATTCATGGAAGTGCCTAGAAGCAACAGCACATGCAGACTTTCGGCTCTCCAGACAAGAGTAATGTTAAAAATGCAGTCAGAAGAGGGTCTTAAGCAAGATCAAATAAAATTAATAGCCTTAAATATGTTAATTTATTGAATCCCCGTATTTTTAAGTTTAGCAGCAGAGACTCAAGTGGAGGAGGTCACAGACATGGCTCAGCGAATAGACGTTCAAATCTATCTGCAAATCGTAAAAATTCCTACAATTCGACAGATTAGGACTCTTAGGAGCGTTCCTTCACATATCCTTGTCAAGCTTTCAAGCAATTTTTGTTGGCTGTTAGAGAGGGTAAAATTGACATGAAAGACTTGAATAACTCTCCTTTCCTTATTGATTACCTTACTATGCAGGCGTAGATTATATTTATTATAAATTTTGAGAATCTCATAATTGAAAAACATGTAAGAGAGTCCTTTAATGAACTTGATAAGTACAATAAGTAAAATATGAATTATTAAAGCATAGATTGGAGGTGGATCTGGAGGAGCTGGTGACAATAAACCATTTTCAAGCAGTTTAAGAGCCAGCACAGCTAGCAACAGATCTGGTAGTAAAAACAGAGACCACAGTATCGCTAAACACTTATAAATTTTCATTTTAATTATAACTTTCACAAACTTTTTATCGTATTATGCAATAAATCAAACAAGAAAGGAGGAGCAAATGGTGGAAGATCAAGCAATTTAGGCGATAGTTCACTATTGAAGAACCCCAGAGACTCAATTATAGAGGAAGAGGAAGATGATGGAAATATGCCAGGCTCAAACACTCATAATACTAAGTAGAGAAATAACCTACTAGATCCAAAGAGTAGTAAAGTTAATGTGGGGAGAGGAACAAGTCCATAGAAGACTGTATCTCCTCAAAAGCAGTTGAAATCTAAATAATTATATTTTAGTAATGAAATATTCATATTTAAATGAGTTTATTTTCAAATGATATGAAAATAATTTAAAAATCTGGGTCTGGTTTAGCTTAATAATAACAGCCAAACTTATCAAAACACAACTTTAAGGAAGTTTATATTTACATATTTTGCTATTATTATAAGATAGCAAATAAAACCAGCAATAGCCACATTCATCACCATTAAAGCAATCCCATCAACCACAGCAACAACAACAGCAACCCTCTGAGAAGAAGCAGAGAAGAGGCAGAAACGACAGATCAACCAGTGGAGATGAAAGAGCAGGTGGTGCAGATAATGATGATGTAAGATTCGATGAGAAGGGCAGACCAATAAAAAACAACTAATTAAGCAGCTAAAAGCCAAAACAAGGCAGTTAAGCAGTCAATAAAGTAGGTGTCAGTCTGGCATCTGACGATGAAAAGGATTAAAATAACGATGAAAAGTAAAAATCTAAGAATCGTAGAGGTAGAAGAGACAGAGATTCTAGTGTAAGCAGCAGTTTGGACAGTAGTTTGATTGGACCATCTACAGGTGGCAATAATAATGATCATGCAAATAATTCATAGAAGAACAGAGATAATAGTTCAAGCAGCAATAAAGGTCCTAGATCTAATAGCAACTAGAAGAAGAATCCAGTTGCTTAAAGTCCAAGAACCTGTAATATTTTAATCGATATTCGTAGACCTAATTTTAAATTGATGCTTCGTTTATATTTATTTAAAGTCCAAACGAGCCAAGATCAATCTCAAAGCTTCCAAAACCAACAACTAGAGACGACCAACCACCTCAAATCCGTTAATCAATGAACAAACTCCCTCAAGGCACTGCTCTTCCACAAATCGATGAAAGATTGAACTCTCAAGGTGACGGTGGAGAGGATGGTACTTTCAGAGATTACTCCAATCTCCCAAGCAGCAACAGCAGGAGAGATGGCGAGGATACGAATAGACTCCCGATCTTTGATAAGAACACTGACTTCAAGACTGATGCTGACTACTCCATCAATGCCCTCAAGGACAATCAAACCAAGAAATATCTTAAGAATATTGCTAAAATAGCATTAATTAACCATATCTTAGGAGTGTAGGAAAAATTTTCTTATGAAGCAATAAAGCTTCACCAATGAAGAATAAGCAATTCAGAGAGGATGAAGATTAAGATAATATCAGTTCAAATATCATCAACTTAAAATTTAAATTGATAGAATGCTAATTTGGTAACTTAAATGATTATATTTATAATTAAAATGTTTTTCATGGCTCTGTGATTTCTGCTGATAGGTAAATTATGGGGAATATAAATAATTTACTTAGATATAATATCTTCTCTCTAATTTAGAATTCAAAAAAAAAATTTTATAAAGTAGGATTCGAAAACTGCTAGATATACTTTAACTCAAATCAGTTGAGTATTTATTAAGCGTCTTTAATTCAATACAACTAGCTCTACAGTATTAATCCTTGATTGAGACTTTTTTGAAAAGCTTTTGATTTTACCATATTTAAGAAATGTCAAGGACAAATGATATTGATCTCAGCAAATGATTGAGAAAGTTTGAAAATATATATTAAGTAAGAGTAAATTCTATAGATTATTTGACTGTAAACATATAAGAATATTAGAATTATGTTAGCTAACTGCATTAATGTTAGTTACTTTCAGTACTTAAATAAGTTTCACGATTTAAAAAGTGATATTTTTTAATTTTATTTTCGAATACTCATAACGACTCTTAAATGATGAAGAAGAGGAAGATAGAAATAACCTATCAAACCAAGACCAAAATCAATCTGAAGATAATCAGTTAAATCCCATCACCACACTTTAAGACGAAGAAAATAATTCAGATGCCAATAACAATTAGAATAGCATTATAATAATTTGAAATTAATTTATAGAATAAAAATATAATATATTGACAATTACAGAGGGTAATATCAAGATCCAGCAAACGTTGGCATAACCATGATACAGAAGAAGACACCAAACCGTGAAAGTAGAAAAGTAAAGTCACAGCTTGGTGGAGACAACACTGGCAGCAACATCCCATCATCTGGCATAAATATTTATGGTCAAGATTTGAACAACACACTCAATTCAAATAACGACAGAGCTATGAGAAGAGAAGACCTTGATGGTACAAAAAGTGGTATCTATGACAATAATGATAGAAGAGAGAACTCAGAAGATCAGAGGAATAGTAATAACTTGTAATAATCAGAGAAGAAGCAGAGAAGAGGCAGAGCAAACAGAGGTGTAGTGGCAATGGCAGCAGTGAAGTCTCATTGGATAGACAACCAGTAGTTGAATCCAGATTGTTTGATAGTTCATCACGCAATCAAGTCCCTTATAGTTAAATTCATATTAAACTAGTCTAATATTGATTTCTTAAACTGGATTTGTGATTCTATAATAACTTGGACTGATGGGATTAAGCAACAAGTCAGCGTCCAGAAACCAAATGGAAAAGTAACTTACCATAGAAGAACATCTCAGCACTTACAGGTCTAAGACCAGCTCACAGATGAATGCTAATGATTTGATGAAATCTGCAAGATCATTCAATAATGACAATGAGAGTGACAATTCTTAAGATGAAAAATAGCACTTAAGTATTACTTAATATTTTCACTTTATTTCTCAAGTATTTTTGGTTATATGATGCATTATCACTGAATATGTTCTCAAATTTATCATAAAAATAAAAAAATATACAATAGAGATACTTAACAAAAATCCCCATCAAAGAGCAACAAAAACCAAGCAGATAGAAGCTCCAAAAACTACAATAATGACAGCACTAATAAAGACAAAAGCAACAGAAACTTCGATTAACACAATGACATTTAATCACCTACTAAATCCAATAGAAATCAGGATTAGGATAAGACTGGAAAATCAAGAATTTCACAGAAATCAAAGAAGCAATATCAAGATGATGAAGACTTAAATGACAGGCAAGATATTCCTGAAAAAAATGACAATTCTACTAATCCTATTGTCTTAATTGCTCTGGTTCATATATCATTGTTTTAGTATATAAACAATAGCATAAACTCTGGCAGATAGGAATCGTCAAGGTACAGAGATGAATACAATCAGAGCTCAAGCAGATTGGATAAAACTGCAGAGAGAAAGAGACAAAACAGGAGATCAAATAACAATGTCAACAGCAGTGAAAATGACCAAGATTCTCATGATAACGATAGAGATAATGCTAACTAAATCATATATTATAGATAGAATTTATATAAAATACCATAACTTTATTATATGAATTAAATCAGGTAATCTTAGAAAAGTTTGAATAACCTAGCTAACACAAACTATGATGAGTATAACTACTCATCTTTCGGTCAATAAAATACTAATAATCAAGATGATTTTCGTAAATATTTTTAGTGCCATCTCTTGATATTTATTTCTGAACATTTTAACTAAGTATTTGTATATGATTAGAAATAGCAGTAGTAGAATCAGCAATAAATGAGCAGTGGCAAGAAGCAAAGAAGAGACCGTGGGAGCAGAGGCAGATCAAACGACTCTGGCAGTGGAAGCGGAGACAACAACAAAAGTGCTCAAAGATCTTCACTTATCAAGAATTCACTCCAGCCAATTAGATAATAACAATTTAAATACATGATTATATAATTATTAGCAATTAGAGGGAATTAAGAAAAAGATGATGATAAGAGTCATTAATACGGTAGTAACAACAATCCACAGTATCAGACGAACTATTCTAGCACTGCACATTTGAATGATAGAAATTCAAAAAAATAAAACACCAATAAAAGTAACTCTAATATTGCTGAATTCAAAATCTTAACAATACTAATTTCCACTCTTTATATGACAAGATTTTTGAACTAATAAATTGATAATCTATTAAACACAGAGTTTATTAAGATAATTTGTCCAGATAATATTACAATCCAAAGGAAATTGCTTTAAGTTAATGTATTATAATTCCAAAATTATCTTTGAATAGTATATGTAAAAAAAATATATACATCAATTATGCCATCTCATAATAATAACTCAGAGAATGACAAGCAGAAGTTCGAGAGATATCAATCAAAGCTGAAAGATTTAGAGGCTAAATTGAAGAGATAAGTGCAGGACAACCCCTCAAAACCCCTGGACTACAAATTAATTCAAGAAATCAATGATGAAGCAGCCAGGACTATTCAGATGCAGTTTAAACTGAAGAAAGCTTAAAAGATGGAGTAAAAGATGAGAGATGATGTTCATAGACATGGAAATTAGTGCATAGAATTATAATAATTCATATAAAAATTAAAAATTCTAGATGTATTAGTTATGGACATTATAAGTTTTTATATATTGATCGAACGTATAACTGATCAATAAATCTGCATTCATTAGCACATGAAAAACGCCAATGGTATGTCAGACATGGATTGATTATTATTAAATATGATACTAAAATTTCTTGATATTTATGTTTTTTTGGATAAGTTCAAGAAGTTCTTCTTCGCAGTGTTCTACACATACATGATGATGAATACCATCATGAGTGACGTGTTCAAGCGAGAACAGCCCCCACAAACTCAAAATCAATTCAACTGGCAGGACTACCAGAATTACCTGAACACCAGACAGAATAGACAGCAAAATAGAGGCAATAACAACTAGTGAATTAATGAGTGAAACATTCGAACTTTTATGTTGGCATTATAAATGATTATTTAGAAAATAAGATGAAATTCAGTGGATAATAGAGGAAAAGTAAATGGAGATAAACTTATAAAAAAATTGTGATAAAAATAATTATAATAATATTTAGAAATATAAGCAAATATTTATTATAAGCGTTATATATTTATCTATCTGTTTTTTATAAGAATAATAAACAGTGCGGAAACATATAATAATATACAAAAATTTATGATAATTAAAGATTATTTTATATATTAATTTTATTATTTAATCTTGTTTTGAAATTATTAATTGAGGATTAAACCAGTCAGATATTTTTATATAACATTAAAAAAATTAGAATGTACTTCTTTTTAATGTAACTCAGAAATTACATTTTTAATTTCAATTATATTTATTAAAAAATATATTATGTATTATTGATACAAACTTAATTATTTTTATTTAATTCGAATTAATTATTAATTTTAACAATCATATTTTCTTTTTATGCAAATAATGAAGGATTACTTTGTTTCAATTATTAATACAAAGTTGTTTTAAAGTGTGTTTTTGTAGGCTATATTTATGATTATTTGCTTCAGAATTATTCAATTAAAATTATTCTTGGTTTATTATACTATTTCAATAATATAAATTAATTAATAATTAATCTTAAAAGCAATGAATTACAATAAGTCTAAGACAGCCAGAATTTAAAGTTATAGGTGGTCCCAGTTCTTATGAAAAA
>ARYC01019557.1:0-10044 GCA_000711775.1 Oxytricha trifallax
CAATAAAAAACAACTAATTAAGCAGCTAAAAGCCAAAACAAGGCAGTTAAGCAGTCAATAAAGTAGGTGTCAGTCTGGCATCTGACGATGAAAAGGATTAAAATAACGATGAAAAGTAAAAATCTAAGAATCGTAGAGGTAGAAGAGACAGAGATTCTAGTGTAAGCAGCAGTTTGGACAGTAGTTTGATTGGACCATCTACAGGTGGCAATAATAATGATCATGCAAATAATTCATAGAAGAACAGAGATAATAGTTCAAGCAGCAATAAAGGTCCTAGATCTAATAGCAACTAGAAGAAGAATCCAGTTGCTTAAAGTCCAAGAACCTGTAATATTTTAATCGATATTCGTAGACCTAATTTTAAATTGATGCTTCGTTTATATTTATTTAAAGTCCAAACGAGCCAAGATCAATCTCAAAGCTTCCAAAACCAACAACTAGAGACGACCAACCACCTCAAATCCGTTAATCAATGAACAAACTCCCTCAAGGCACTGCTCTTCCACAAATCGATGAAAGATTGAACTCTCAAGGTGACGGTGGAGAGGATGGTACTTTCAGAGATTACTCCAATCTCCCAAGCAGCAACAGCAGGAGAGATGGCGAGGATACGAATAGACTCCCGATCTTTGATAAGAACACTGACTTCAAGACTGATGCTGACTACTCCATCAATGCCCTCAAGGACAATCAAACCAAGAAATATCTTAAGAATATTGCTAAAATAGCATTAATTAACCATATCTTAGGAGTGTAGGAAAAATTTTCTTATGAAGCAATAAAGCTTCACCAATGAAGAATAAGCAATTCAGAGAGGATGAAGATTAAGATAATATCAGTTCAAATATCATCAACTTAAAATTTAAATTGATAATGCTAATTTGGTAACTTAAATGATTATATTTATAATTAAAATGTTTTTCATGGCTCTGTGATTTCTGCTGATAGGTAAATTATGGGGAATATAAATAATTTACTTAGATATAATATCTTCTCTCTAATTTAGAATTCAAAAAAAAAATTTTATAAAGTAGGATTCGAAAACTGCTAGATATACTTTAACTCAAATCAGTTGAGTATTTATTAAGCGTCTTTAATTCAATACAACTAGCTCTACAGTATTAATCCTTGATTGAGACTTTTTTGAAAAGCTTTTGATTTTACCATATTTAAGAAATGTCAAGGACAAATGATATTGATCTCAGCAAATGATTGAGAAAGTTTGAAAATATATATTAAGTAAGAGTAAATTCTATAGATTATTTGACTGTAAACATATAAGAATATTAGAATTATGTTAGCTAACTGCATTAATGTTAGTTACTTTCAGTACTTAAATAAGTTTCACGATTTAAAAAGTGATATTTTTTAATTTTATTTTCGAATACTCATAACGACTCTTAAATGATGAAGAAGAGGAAGATAGAAATAACCTATCAAACCAAGACCAAAATCAATCTGAAGATAATCAGTTAAATCCCATCACCACACTTTAAGACGAAGAAAATAATTCAGATGCCAATAACAATTAGAATAGCATTATAATAATTTGAAATTAATTTATAGAATAAAAATATAATATATTGACAATTACAGAGGGTAATATCAAGATCCAGCAAACGTTGGCATAACCATGATACAGAAGAAGACACCAAACCGTGAAAGTAGAAAAGTAAAGTCACAGCTTGGTGGAGACAACACTGGCAGCAACATCCCATCATCTGGCATAAATATTTATGGTCAAGATTTGAACAACACACTCAATTCAAATAACGACAGAGCTATGAGAAGAGAAGACCTTGATGGTACAAAAAGTGGTATCTATGACAATAATGATAGAAGAGAGAACTCAGAAGATCAGAGGAATAGTAATAACTTGTAATAATCAGAGAAGAAGCAGAGAAGAGGCAGAGCAAACAGAGGTGGTAGTGGCAATGGCAGCAGTGAAGTCTCATTGGATAGACAACCAGTAGTTGAATCCAGATTGTTTGATAGTTCATCACGCAATCAAGTCCCTTATAGTTAAATTCATATTAAACTAGTCTAATATTGATTTCTTAAACTGGATTTGTGATTCTATAATAACTTGGACTGATGGGATTAAGCAACAAGTCAGCGTCCAGAAACCAAATGGAAAAGTAACTTACCATAGAAGAACATCTCAGCACTTACAGGTCTAAGACCAGCTCACAGATGAATGCTAATGATTTGATGAAATCTGCAAGATCATTCAATAATGACAATGAGAGTGACAATTCTTAAGATGAAAAATAGCACTTAAGTATTACTTAATATTTTCACTTTATTTCTCAAGTATTTTTGGTTATATGATGCATTATCACTGAATATGTTCTCAAATTTATCATAAAAATAAAAAAATATACAATAGAGATACTTAACAAAAATCCCCATCAAAGAGCAACAAAAACCAAGCAGATAGAAGCTCCAAAAACTACAATAATGACAGCACTAATAAAGACAAAAGCAACAGAAACTTCGATTAACACAATGACATTTAATCACCTACTAAATCCAATAGAAATCAGGATTAGGATAAGACTGGAAAATCAAGAATTTCACAGAAATCAAAGAAGCAATATCAAGATGATGAAGACTTAAATGACAGGCAAGATATTCCTGAAAAAAATGACAATTCTACTAATCCTATTGTCTTAATTGCTCTGGTTCATATATCATTGTTTTAGTATATAAACAATAGCATAAACTCTGGCAGATAGGAATCGTCAAGGTACAGAGATGAATACAATCAGAGCTCAAGCAGATTGGATAAAACTGCAGAGAGAAAGAGACAAAACAGGAGATCAAATAACAATGTCAACAGCAGTGAAAATGACCAAGATTCTCATGATAACGATAGAGATAATGCTAACTAAATCATATATTATAGATAGAATTTATATAAAATACCATAACTTTATTATATGAATTAAATCAGGTAATCTTAGAAAAGTTTGAATAACCTAGCTAACACAAACTATGATGAGTATAACTACTCATCTTTCGGTCAATAAAATACTAATAATCAAGATGATTTTCGTAAATATTTTTAGTGCCATCTCTTGATATTTATTTCTGAACATTTTAACTAAGTATTTGTATATGATTAGAAATAGCAGTAGTAGAATCAGCAATAAATGAGCAGTGGCAAGAAGCAAAGAAGAGACCGTGGGAGCAGAGGCAGATCAAACGACTCTGGCAGTGGAAGCGGAGACAACAACAAAAGTGCTCAAAGATCTTCACTTATCAAGAATTCACTCCAGCCAATTAGATAATAACAATTTAAATACATGATTATATAATTATTAGCAATTAGAGGGAATTAAGAAAAAGATGATGATAAGAGTCATTAATACGGTAGTAACAACAATCCACAGTATCAGACGAACTATTCTAGCACTGCACATTTGAATGATAGAAATTCAAAAAAATAAAACACCAATAAAAGTAACTCTAATATTGCTGAATTCAAAATCTTAACAATACTAATTTCCACTCTTTATATGACAAGATTTTTGAACTAATAAATTGATAATCTATTAAACACAGAGTTTATTAAGATAATTTGTCCAGATAATATTACAATCCAAAGGAAATTGCTTTAAGTTAATGTATTATAATTCCAAAATTATCTTTGAATAGTATATGTAAAAAAAATATATACATCAATTATGCCATCTCATAATAATAACTCAGAGAATGACAAGCAGAAGTTCGAGAGATATCAATCAAAGCTGAAAGATTTAGAGGCTAAATTGAAGAGATAAGTGCAGGACAACCCCTCAAAACCCCTGGACTACAAATTAATTCAAGAAATCAATGATGAAGCAGCCAGGACTATTCAGATGCAGTTTAAACTGAAGAAAGCTTAAAAGATGGAGTAAAAGATGAGAGATGATGTTCATAGACATCGGAAATCTAAAGTTGAGTTAGACTTATCATTATCATATAATTATAATTGTAGATGTCATTAGTTTTATGGAACATTATTAAGTTTTTATATTATTGATCGAACTGTATTAGAACTGATCAATAAATCTGCATTCAATTAGCATGAAAAACGCCAATGGTATGTCAGAAACAATACCGATTGATTATTATGTAAATATGGGCATACTAAATGTGTCTTTGATATTTATGTTTTTTTGGATAAGTTCAAGAAGTTCTTCTTCGCAGTGTTCTACACATACATGATGATGAATACCATCATGAGTGACGTGTTCAAGCGAGAACAGCCCCCACAAACTCAAAATCAATTCAACTGGCAGGACTACCAGAATTACCTGAACACCAGACAGAATAGACAGCAAAATAGAGGCAATAACAACTAGTGAATTAATGAGTGAAACATTCGAACTTTTATGTTGGCATTATAAATGATTATTTAGAAAATAAGATGAAATTCAGTGGATAATAGAGGAAAAGTAAATGGAGATAAACTTATAAAAAAATTGTGATAAAAATAATTATAATAATATTTAGAAATATAAGCAAATATTTATTATAAGCGTTATATATTTATCTATCTGTTTTTTATAAGAATAATAAACAGTGCGGAAACATATAATAATATACAAAAATTTATGATAATTAAAGATTATTTTATATATTAATTTTATTATTTAATCTTGTTTTGAAATTATTAATTGAGGATTAAACCAGTCAGATATTTTTATATAACATTAAAAAAATTAGAATGTACTTCTTTTTAATGTAACTCAGAAATTACATTTTTAATTTCAATTATATTTATTAAAAAATATATTATGTATTATTGATACAAACTTAATTATTTTTATTTAATTCGAATTAATTATTAATTTTAACAATCATATTTTCTTTTTATGCAAATAATGAAGGATTACTTTGTTTCAATTATTAATACAAAGTTGTTTTAAAGTGTGTTTTTGTAGGCTATATTTATGATTATTTGCTTCAGAATTATTCAATTAAAATTATTCTTGGTTTATTATACTATTTCAATAATATAAATTAATTAATAATTAATCTTAAAAGCAATGAATTACAATAAGTCTAAGACAGCCAGAATTTAAAGTTATAGGTGGTCCCAGTTCTTATGAAAAAAAGAAAAATAATTTTTATGGAAATTTTTACTTTAAAATATCTTAGATATTGTATAAATTGGAAAATAAATATATATTTATCATAAAATTGAGCATATTTTACAAATAATCTCGCTTAATAATTTGTGATTATAATCCAAATAATTATAAAAATTAAGATGAATATTTTCAATAGAAATTTAATCGTTTTATAAAATAAATATTTTCATTTTTATTATTTAATTTAATTTTCTCATAAACATTATTGCTTTATTTTTATATAAAATATAACTATTAATTTCAAAATATCTCTATATTTTTTTTTAGCTTGATGTTCATATGAGTTCCTTGATATTTTTGAATTTGTTCTTATCATTATTTACAATTTATAAAATACATAAAAATGTTTTATAATTAGACGGCACTCTCCAAAGTTTTTAATAAAAATGGAATGAGGATGATGAGGACCTTGACAAAATCACTCCATAAGCTTGAATTTTTTTAATTATCTACAAATATATTCATATTATGTAGCAAATTAATCCAAAATTTCTTCATAACTTACTTACAAACTAAAAAATATTAATTTAATATTCATAAGCACAGGATTTTGATAACGATCACACCCCCAAATATAGAAAGTTAAGTAAGGAGCAGTTGCTAAGGCAATCCAAAGATTATTAGAAAATAAGTGACTCCATCAAACACATCAATAATTAATCATAGGATCATAATAATCATAGCACTGCAGATAAAATATATAATTACAAATCAATTAATTAATTTTAATAATTATTACTATAATTTACATAAATATTTGTTTATAAATAAGATAAGTAGAAGTAAGAAAGTGTCAAAAATGTAACATCTTTAGTGGATTTTCAAAATTTAAAGGAAAATAAGTAGTTAATGATAGAAAAAGCTAAAATAAAATTTCATTGTTACAAACAACATATAAACTATAGATTCTATTTTAGTTATAAATTTATTTACCCACTTTTTAATTTCATTCAGATCAGCATTCATCAGATGCAACGAAATTAGTATTATTAAACATAAAAAAATATAGGAATATTTTAAATTAAGCATAAAATTGATGTATATTATGGTATAAATTATTATAAATTGCAGGAAATAATAACAAAAGCGTAAATGAGCCCAGGGAATGCATATTAAACTGGCTCAAATTCACTAAAAATGCCAAATAGAAGGAGTCCTGCCACTTTCTTAATACTTTAATCATAAAAATTGTATAATAATAATTTTTTAATATTTTCCTAATTTAATTAGTTTATTTTCTCGAGAGTGACTGTAAATTTGGAGAATATTTAACAGAACTATCCCGATGGCTTCACACCTTACAGAAAAGTTGAAAAATTATGGGATTGATAAATAAAAAATTTTATTATTTTTTATTAAGATATATCATCATAGAGTGTTTTTTATATTTATTTATAATACTTATCTCAAAATAATATCAAGAAGTTATCCCAAACATAATAAACTTAGTTTAATTAAATAATAAAAATGATAGATTAGGATTATGGGAGGACCTAGACTAGTCTTAAATTAAAAATATTATAGAATTTAGAAAGATCAGCAGAAATTAGAGAAAACAAAAAAAACTAAAACCATAAATAGAATGTTAGGGTCATATAATATTTTATTTTAATAATTATGATATAAACTTTATGAAATAATACACTATTATATTTAATATCAAGAATAATTATTTTATTTTTATAAATTAAATGTCCCCCTAAAGAAGGCATAATATAAGAGAAAAATATGAAAATAGATTCATAAAAATCTAAAGCAAAATTAGAGAAAAATTAAAATATACTACAATCCAATCTAGATTAAGAAGAGGAAAGTAAGATTTAAAATATTAATGACGTCAAATAAGAGTCAAAAACAATCGTATCTAATAGTTCAGAGCAAATTAATTTTATAAAATTTAATTATAAATATGTAATATAGTTAGTAGTTTTTTCCTCAAATTTTATTTCGAGGATTTTAATGATCAACCCCTAATTATCATTTTTATGTCTTTATTAACCCTACCCAAGGGAAACTTATTCTAAATACAGGTTTTACCAGTTATGGTAACTAATTATAAAAATCAGAAGAATAATTCTAATTAATATTAGGAAATATAATTTATTAATTAAATCAATAGAAAAGAGATACTAAATAGCAATTAAATATAATTAAAATCTAAAAATAATCCACAAATTAATTTTGAAATTCACTAAATCTAAGCTAATTCTAAAATTTCTACAAACTAAAATTAATATTGAGAAATTATAAATTAATTAAAAAAGCTTTTAGTTATAAGTACTAAGAATAAAATTTTATAATAAGACATTTTAATTAATTGATACAAATATTAATATGATATTTATCTATAAAAATTGACTGATTGATTCAATTATTTAAATTATTTTGATATTTATAAGCAATTAAATTTACCTTAAACAAATTTTATATAATTTTTTTTTTGTATTACAAATATTTAAACTTTAAATTGTTATAAATTATTGATGAGTGTGCTATGTTTCAATAGAATTACATAAAAATGTAAATTATAGTTAAATGTTTATTAATTATATTAATATTATTTAATGGGTTTATAAAATGAGCATTTTAAAGATTACTAAGTATATTTATAATAAATTCATGATTTTAATTTTATATTACTTTGAATAATATCTATAATCGACTACATTTTCAGAAATAAAAGATATTGCGAGCAATTTACAATAATATTAGCACTTTTACATATAATTTATATAACTTTATATCTATATAAAAAGATTAAATGAAATCAATTTAGAGGTTGTCATAGAATAAAACAGGGAGTAATTTTCAGATAAAAATTTAAATCAAAGAAATACTAATGAATTGTAAAACGATGAAAATTACTCAAAATTTATAGTGTATAATTTCATATAAAATTAATTATTATAATCAATATAATAATTTATAAAACAATTAATATGTTTATAAATAATATTCATATTCATATTATATAACCCCTTAATATAAAATCATTTATTACTACAACTCGAACTCCTAATGATACTTCTCAGTCATTCTTTCACAATTAAATACATAAAATAATCTTTTTATATTTAATTATTTTAAATAAAATAATTTTTATTCTATAATATAGTAAAATCAACCAATTTATTTAATAATCTATTTTTTTTCAGTTCTTATTAGGCATAATAATTTGATATATTTAAATAATTTTATTATTAGAAATAAAATAGTCGTGATTTACTTTACTTTGCATTATAAAATTTTATTTTCATTACGATTAATTATGAAAGTTATTTACGATATTCTAGTATTGAATATTCATATCATAAAATGTTAAGATTTGGTACAAATCATTAAAAAGTGTTTGGAGTTTTCATATAATTTA
Source organism: Oxytricha trifallax (assembly GCA_000711775.1). NCBI lineage: Eukaryota > Ciliophora > Spirotrichea > Sporadotrichida > Oxytrichidae > Oxytricha > Oxytricha trifallax. The sequence goes on from ARYC01019557.1 coordinate 8,515, forward strand.
CCGGCAATCTCAATTTTATTATATATTTATTAGAACATAATAAAATAATAAGACATTTCTTGATAAATTTATCATTGTAATTTAAAGAAATATAATATATAGATATTTTTTATTATCATGATCAGATTTATACTTAAAACATTCGTTAAATATTAAATATTAGGTTATTGAATTTTAATGGATTTATTGTTAAAATTTAATTTATTATGTTTGTAATAAAGATAATTTATCAAGAATTCTAATGAGTAATTGATTTTTTTATTTGTAAAAAAAATTAATAATAATTATAATGCCATTTTCATACGATAATTGGATAAAAATTTTATGTTATTTAAAATATAAAAAAAACTTCTATATTTATTAATGACTATATAATTTAATTACAAATAATTTTAGAGTTTTTAATAAGTCGCATAGAAAATATTTGAAATAAATCAATCTTAATGAATTTTATTAAAATTATTGCCCTATTTTTACTAAATATTTCAGTTATTTCGTAATATATTTTGCATATAAACGATGTCAACTCTAGATTTAACGGAGGTATTTAATGGATGAGTATTTTAGATCATATGAAGAAAGCCGATGGTGAGGATCGAAAGAAACTTAGGCAACTTAGTGTGCTCCAAATATACAATATTTATAATTTATATTTATTATAAAAATTAAAGAATTTCACAATTATTTTAGTGTATATAAAATAGTTAATAGATTACAAATTTGTTAAAATATACATTTATTAAAATATTAAAAAAATTGATTTTATAATTTTGTAATTGGATTTAGAGCGAAATATACGATTTAATAATGACAAATAAATTATAATATATCTATAACATATTAAAGATAAAATCTGATATTCCTTAATAAATTATCAATAAATATTTTTAATTGACAATTTATTAGTATTTGCATTAAGAAAAATTCAATCCTACTAATAATAATTTCTATAAAAATTCTTTGAAATAAATTTTGATATTATAATAAAAATATTGAAATATACAATGGAAGAGCTTCGAAAGAAAATAGTGGTTAAAACACGAGCAGAGATAGAAGTCAAACCAGTTAATTTCGAATGACTCCCTCTCCAAGTGCCAATGCAGTCTAATCTAATGCTAGAAAACACAATTTTAATGGAAAGAAGTTCTCTTCTCAATTATTATAATTAAATTAATGAACAAATTTGATCTATATCTGTTCTAACCGAGATACCCCTCCCCACCCTAAACCGAGATACCCCTCCCCACCCCTATCTATTTTTATAATAAAATAATATAATAATTTATAAAATCTTTTTATAAATGAGAATTTTTAAAATTAATCATTGTTATTAATTTAAATATAATTAAATTTATTAAACTTTAATTATAAATAAAAATAATTATTCAATCAATAATTTTTTTAAAATTCTCATATATAAAAGATTTAATAAATTATTATAATTATCTAATCAATAATTTTAAAAATTCTCATTTATAAAAGATTTTATAAATTATTATATTATTTTATTATAAAATAGGTAGGAGGTGG